>JABUQX010076188.1:5000-18168 GCA_015478945.1 Trachelipus rathkii
CAGTCCAATCAAAGGCGAAATATTTAAAGCCTTATTTCTATTTACTAATCTGAAAGATTAGAGTACGTTTTAAAACGCTTAATAACAAAGTATTTAATAATGGTTGAACAACTAAATTTTGTTGCAGATAATATATTATGTTTAATGGTGTGCATATATATATATATATATATATATATATTATATATATATATATAGTACTATCCATATACAGATAAAGTATATAATATATAAATATATATTAATTATATATATAGGTATAATATATATTATATAATAATAAAATATATATGTAGATATAAATAATATGATATATATATATATGATATAATAATATATAATATAATTGATATATATATATATATACTACGGTATTTACTATATATATATATATTAATATTAATATATATATAATATATATATATATATATATGGTTAGTAATAAAGCACGTTAATCTCACAAGTCAAAACCACTAAAATAAAAAAGTAATTAAAATTATATTTTCCCTCCAAAGTAATTTCAAATAATTACATATAATTAATGATAATTAAAAATGTAATTTATGTTAATAGTAAATGGGGAAAGATGATGTAATAAATTATTATTGTGATTAAATGAATGAACAATTTTTTTTTCTTAATTTGAACTAACATTGCGCGTGTGTTTTATAAATTTTTCTTTAATTATTTATTTATTTTATTTTAATTTCTTCCTTTGTTAGCAGGGTGGTAATTCAAGAGTTGATATATCTCTTGTTTATTAAACAAGGTAAGTATAATTCATTCTTTTTTTAAAATGAACAAGTGTGTGTGTGTATTAGGTGTGTATAGGTGTGTGTAAGAAGACTCTTCCTAGGACTCGCGAGAGGGATCAAAATCACGTCCTCCAAAATGAGGGTCAACTACTCTACCACTTTGTCATGTTTCAATATATATTATATATATAATATAATATATAAATATAATAATATATATATATGAATATATATAATATATATATATATCAACCTTAGTACATGTACTTGTAATGAAAGTAAATTTGTCATAACTTTAAGTTTCCAGTTCATGATATGATTACTTTTTTAGCATGTTAAAGAAAGTATTAGCGATACAAATTTTGAGAGAAGAAATATTACATTTATATTGTATTTTTTCATGGAAAAATTTAACAAACTTTGATTTAATTCTGCTTGCTTGCTAAAAAAACTTGTTGCATTTTTGCAGCAAGTTTAACAAACCTTCGAACGTTCTTTAGATAATTTTTTAAATTTTCTTGACATCATAGAAATAGTATGATTAGATGAATTTGAATTATTTGTAACAACTCGAGCTTCGTCCACTCATGTTGGAAAACTTTCAAGGATATGTATGACTATTTTAACAACGAAAGTAAAATTAAAATTAAAAATATAATTTGTGCAAATATAATAAAGTAAGATAAAACTACTATGAAAAATAAACGACAAAAATGTTAAATTCAGTAATGAAGGAGTGTTTTTTTCTTACCTCTAATTTTCTTAGTAAAAATATTAAAAAGGATTTATACCTGTGAGTTCATAAGTCATTAAAAATGTCTATGTTTTCTTATAGAGAAGGTAATACACTACCTATTAACCATGGGTGTTTATTTTTTGATGCAAAATCTTAATTCACTATATCTTTGTTGTATGATTTTGCATGTTCAACCTACATATGTTATTATATCTTACTTCGCCTGTACTTATGTTGCAACATGCGCTGTCGAAGTATATTCGTTTTCGCCATATAACCAGTGTAAGTGGGGTTACATCCAATTTTATTGCAAGAGAAGTGGTACACGACGTTGGTACACTACTTAGCCGATGGTACACCATGAGCACTAAAACAAGAAGATAATTATGCTGGCTTTAAAAAGCTTCTTACAATGAAGACTTCATTATTTTTGACTTTGATATGTTTCTTTAAAATAATTTTTAATTTTCGTTCTTCTTAATTTATTGTCCCAACCACTTCGATCTTGTGATAAAAGATCAAACTATTATTATCTTGTTTAAATTTACGATCAGCAAATATATTTCAATGTGTTTTTAGTGTTTTGTCTATTAAATATTAAGGAAACCCATTATTAATTAATAGCTTACTTATTCTTTTTTCTTTTTTACCAAAGAATTCTCGGGTAGGGGTAAGGTGTGCGGAGCCCTTTGTAAACAAATCTTCGACTGCCATGCATTCATATACCACTAAATATTAATAGAAATGTTACTTATTTCTATCATATATATATAATATATATTTATATATAATAATATATTAAATTAAAGTAATAATAATTAAAAATAAAATAAAATATAATTATATATAATATATATATATTAATATATTATAAATAAACTATAGATATATATATATAATTATATATTATATATAATATATAATAGTATAACTATATATATATTAGATATAATATTTAGTAATATAATTATATTACGCTCATCCTAGTTCAGAGGTAGAATACTGAATGATACTGAGTTCCTGTATTGGATGAGATGATATAGGTTTTTGTTGTGAGAAGTAATAAGATAAATCAAAAAAGGCGTGAAAGTCTGATCTGTAATGAGAACAGTAGCAGAAGAACAAGGGCTATTGTACCAGCCATTAATTGATTTATTAAAAGCCATGACATCAAATTAGGAAGATTCGAGATTTCCGAAACGCGTTTACAGAAGTATAGTGTTTAACAATAGGTACATACTGCACCACCCTGTCAGAAAAGAAATATGAAATAACTTAAAGTTAGATAGGGTAAACGATTTTTAGAAGATGAAATTCTAGCTATCCGTGTCCTCGGACAAGAACAAAAAAGGTTTAAGGGTTAAGTTAGAGACAGGTGATATTCCACCGTATTTCAGAATTAGATGTAAATAAGCAACGTTGAATAAACAAGTCTAAGGAAATCCACGCCTGCGAAAATCTGCCATTACACAAACATAAGACGCCAAGAAAAATGAAAAAAAAAAAAAAAAAAAGACAGAGACAGAGACATAAAAAAAGGAGAAATCAGATATAAAATTATTCAATGTTAAAACCCAAATTTAAAAGTTTAAAATACTTTACTTTGATTACATTTAATAAGTCACAAATTTTAAAAATGGACGAATAACTGAAATAAATACACACGACTCACACAATCTACCGCATCTAGAAATGGTAATAAAAATGAAAAAAGTAAATTGAGCAAATTTGAATAATTAAAAGTATATAAAATGCTAAAAATGTTTTTTTATATTCCAAAGGAATAAAAAAAACTGACCTTAATTGTAAAATCTACATTAAGTTAAAAAAAAATAAAAAATATGTAAGTTGGAAATATCCATTTACACATACGTTTATTGATATGTAAAAATAAAACTTTATTTACGTAATTCAAAAGATGATAGAAAATATGTAAAATAAGTAAAACCTCACAAATGAGTAATACTCCTGCCTTTTATTTTGAGAAACTTTATACCCATTTCAAATCAAATAGTAATTTTCCCTCATTTTGGTGATTCAATTTAAAACTAATTGTGTACATAAATTTGAATTAATAGATGTTTTTTCTTACAATAATTGGTAACTAAATTGTCACAATTCTTAATTTACCGAGTTCATTACAGTAACAATAGAAATATTAGCAAATAGATTACTATAGAATATATAAGTATATAATCTATAATATAAATATAATATATAATATAATATATATATATATAATTATATTTATAATAATAATTAGTATAATATAATATATATAGATCCAACAATAAATAGTGGAAATGTTTAATTTTCCATCTTTTTTAATTCTATCTCAAGTAAATAAAAAAACAAAAAAAAAAAAAAAAAAAAAAAAAAAAAAAAAAAAAAAAACTGTAATGAAAGGAATCGACGAATGATTCTCGAATGTTGAAGGGTTTAGGAATGCTCTGATGATTTATGAACGGAAATGAACACATTAAATGCTATTTTACTAAATTGTATGAAATTTTATTTTTTTATATTTTCCACATAGCCGCCTTCATAGATGCAGAATATGAATATTATATAATTATATATATATATATATAAATATATATATATATATATAATATAATATATTATATATATATATATATTATATATTAGTTATTATATTATATATTAAATATATATATTATATATGTATATTATATATATATATTTTTATATATATATTTATAATATATATATATATATATATGTAATATATATTATATATTAATATTATATATTATTATACTATTTTATTATATATATATATATATAAATATATTATATTTATTTATATATATATATTTTTATATAATTATATACTATATATAATATATATTAATATTTATTTTATATTATATATATAGAATATATATATTATATAAAAGTGATTTAGGAAATGTATGTTAACTGTTGCATATATGTAACATTTTACATATATATTTTGTAATATTATATTATATTATTATATTATCTATATAATATATTACTTAATATTATATATTATTTAATATAATATATTATAATATATATTATATAGTATTTATATATATATGTTGTATTGAATTATAGTAAATATATATGGATTATTTATATATTATTATATATAATTAATTGATGATGTATTATGTATTTTTTCTTTATTTGAGTAATTTATTATTTAATGTATAATATATTATATATATATATTATTATAATACTTTGATATATATACTTATATATATTATATATTTTACAGATATATAATATATTTTATCCTACTGTACTACTTTATATATTTATTATATATATATATTATATAATATATATATATCATTATATGTATATAGAATATATATATATATAGTATAAAATATATATTTATAAATAAGTAGCATACTCTACACAATAATAACGCAGCACAACTAGCAATTATATAATATATATTATATATATATATAATTAATTATAGTTAATAATTTTTAATCTATGATATTATTATAATTAACGTGGTGTATAATATAATATAATATAATTAAAATATATATAATTAAAACCATATGACAATGTCACTCAAATGTTCAATATATTAAACATAAAACCTTCAAAATCAAATTTGCAATTTGTAGAAAAGCCAAACTAATATAATATGAGATATAATATATAATACATGATATATATGATAATATGATAGCTATATATATTATATATATATATATGATATCTTATATATATATATAATTACCTATATTAATATATATATATATATAAATAATAAATATATTATATATATATATATATATAAAGATATATTATATGTATAATTATATACTATAAATAATTATAATATATCTAAGCTTATCAACGGTAAAGTAACTAACTAATTTGGGGTCAAAAATAAAAAACGTAAAACTATCTACCTCACTATATCCGACATGAGCCAAACCATCGTGTTATCACACTAAGCATTTACACCTCACCCACAAGCATTACATAGTTTATAATCAATATTATCGGAAGATTATAAATATATATTTTGTGAAAGACGAGAAAACAGCAATCAAAACACTAATCTTAATTGTATTCTATAATAAACTATCCTAAATCATACACTGATATCCCCTTCACACAAACACTTATTAAACGAATCACTCAACAAAATCTCCAGTAAAGACAAAGTGCTCTGCATTTCATCTCATAAATCAAGTGGGTGTACATGCTAGTCTCACACACGAAGACACAACCAACTAACATGCACCTCCAGAAGAGGACTGGCTAAGCACCTACAGCACAACAGCCTGTACACACCACACAACACACAAGTGAGCACGTCACCACACTACACCACATCACAATTCACACACATCATATCATATCTTATATAATTATAGATATTATATATATATAATATTATAAAATATATTATATAATAATGTATAATACTATATATATAATAGAGTATAGACATAATATATTATAATAGCAACACAACAATAATATAATGTCGTACCAACCTTTAAAAATGACTACTTCCATCCGAATAGAAAAAATTACTATAGTTAAAAATCGAGATATTTGATTATAATCGCACTATATTCCACTACAACGATTGAGACCCATGCAAATACCTAACTTATACTAACATTTATATAGCACAAGAATTAGTTTGAGAGATGAACTGTATAGAAAGTCCACGAAAGTAGAGTAGGTATTTTAGATTGTCACTATTTTGTCTGTCAAACACCCTTAGAAAGGAGTCAGAGCTTGATATAGTCTGATGAGCATCAATTGCTTGTAAAGATAATAGCAGCTCTCCTACTCTGCATTTTTAACACTATCACAAATTCTATTATTTAGAAGTTGAAACTTGCGACACTACATTAATCAAACCAGCACAAGTGCTTAGCATAAAGCAAAAGTAGTATATGAGTTAATTTGATATAGAGAAATAAGAATTTCCAGAGGTAATCAAGAACGTGGCCACGACAAGAATGAGATATCACCTTTTAGGTTATTTAGATCTCATTGTCTAAGTAAATGTGATTCAGAAGACGAAAATACTAAGTAATTTATTTTAGCTTTTCTGCAAGCTATTGCAAGAAATTACATTAAAAAAACTTTAAATAATAAACTTTATATTCATCACCATTATATAGTAACTTGAGTTTATAATCACTAACTATACGGTTATTTATTACAATAAGGGGAACTATAAGACAAATGCCCTCAATATAGTAGGACATATATAATTTTACATCTTAATTCGGGAATGAGAGATTTTTGACTAGTATTAGTATATATATCTATATATCTATAGGATATATAAACATGTACGGGGTACTATTAAGTAATAGTAAACTTTGTGTCTAACCTAGTTCGGTCTACCCTCTCCAAAGGCATCCCTTTCCATAATACATTAGGCCTAAGGTCGAACTGTGGCCATTTCACAATCATTAATTAGTTAGGGGTCTCTGAACTGGTGGCGACTCTCATAAGTCCATGTCACTGTTTAGGTCTACTTGTGGGCTCGTCCATAACCCACTTTACGGTTGAGGTGAGCGGCGAACTTTTCGGCGTGACTACATTAGATCCAGTCTATGTCAGGATGCACACGGGTTGGGGAGAGCTTACTTAATATAAAGGTTTAGGATATGGCTAAGCTGTGGGGTTAGGTAGACACACAGATTTATATATATAATATATATATATTATTAACAATAGGATAATTTGGATGAATGATATTAGATATTAATAGTATTTATTAGCATAAATATACGGCATTTTAGTATATAATTGTATATCTATAGTAATAATAATTATAAAATAGTTAATATTATTGTATATTATTACCCAAAAATATATCTATATATATATTTCGAGGTAGAATCCAATACTCGATTATAACATCGATATCAACTAGACTCAGAACGGAGAAGAATCACGAATCGTGTACACATATATATATATAAATATATATATATATATCTTAAATGTATCGTATTATATTATATAGTATATAGTATATAAGTATAAATAAGTATAATAAAACTGAAATTAATATACAGTAGCAGAGCTTTCCAAATATACATGGTAAAGGTTAAACGCAGGTTTATATAGGTTTATATAACCTATATATTGATTATATGCGAAGGTTCGTGCAACGCATCGGACCGGTTGACGGAGTGCGTGAGTTTGTAGAGCTAATTTTGGCGAGCGGATTTCCCTGAACCAATTTATCGTAACTGTTCGATGTAATGCGGCGACACGTGGATAAAAAATACTGTAAGAGATACGGCGTCTTCTGGTGCAAAAAAAGGTATAATATATTATAGGTAATTACTATTAATTGTAATATATTATATATAAGATATATATATATATATATATATATAATATATATATATATAGAGTGATATATATTATATATATATGTAATTAATATATATAATATTATATTATATATTATATATAGTATTATATACTGATATATATATATTATAATATAATGATAATATATAGTATATATATAATATATAATAATATATATAATAGTATATAAAATAATACAATATTATAATTATTAATACTTAATATAATGATTTAGCCATTAAACTTTTTTGTGAAAATATATATTAAATTTATTTTTTAAAAAATAATATATATGCTATAAATACTAATAAGACTGGAGTCTACATGAAGAAATATAGGAAAACTAGTTATACCTACAGGTTTGAAGATGTCCTATAAAGATTACGTAAGATATTTAGATATATCATGGACTCAGCAATAGCTATATTATTATAAATACTAATCAAAATAGTAATATAATTAAAAAAACTCATTAAGAAATATCTGATTGAGTAAATAAATAATATATATCAATACATAGAGTACAAAAGTATAATTCATTAGTAACATAATGAAGCGTCAAGTTGGAAGTCTGAGTAGGAGAGTTTCGCGAGGTGCGAGAAGTCACGTTAGAATGAATCCTGAAAGAGAATTATTCGAAGCTCGGTACTTGTGAAAGGGGAGGTCGGAGATCCGGAAAGAGTCGGAGTCTGAATCGTGAGAGAGTCGCTACGTCGCATTAAAACAATTGAAGAGTTGGGAGCGGTTAGTCGAAATTGTATCAGAGAGGTCGGAGCTAAAGTAACTATCGAGACATAGTTAGCAGTAGCAATCAGTAATATATCTGCAGCTTGGCGATTAAAAGTTAATGAATTTGTTGAGATTCGTAGATAAGGACTTCTTCAATCCGGTCGCTTCTTCAATACAAACAATACACTCACTGCAACCATCCACGACATACACAAAATGAAAATGTTGCTCATCTACTTTTCGAAGTTTGCTTTGTAAACACCTGACACCTTAAAGGTAATTCAATCCTACTGTATTTATCATCGGCGCAAGATTTCAACTTTTATATCTCCTTTATATAAAATTTAAAACCAATGAGATTGTTTAGATATATTTATAAGATCGTCTGAAACGGAGAAATAGAATACACACACCAAGGTGCGAAAGTAGAACTTTCTAAAATCATTTAGAACATAATAGTTATTTTTACTAGCTGCTGTTCTATTATAATATCCTATCGTCAATGGTAAGCTTAAATTGTTATAGATTCAAAAAACAAAAAGGCTGAAAACTCATATATCTTCTCGACTTTTTCTAACGGGACCATTAGTTGTATTTAAAAGGATTGCAAGAAAGCTTCATAGAAAAGAAAAGAATACATAATGAACAGATTGTAGGAGTGATGAAACTGACAACTATATCCCCATTACTACAAACTAATAACAGGTCATTTCAGAAAAGCTCAGCAAGATGAGTAGAAAAGCTCTAGTTATTTGAAGAGTATAAAGCTCGATAGAGCTTCTGACTGAGGTCAAGAAAATAGGGTCACGAAAGGTTTTATCTTCTCAATCTTGTACACAAATATCCCATAAGGCTTATATAATACCTAAGGCTTACTACTGCTTGCATACAGCCCTTCACAATAGCAAGAGAAGGTTGAAAATAACATAGATATTTATAAAACAATCATAATACTAAAAAGCTTAAATTAGAAAGAGTCCATTTAAGATAAGTAGTCCAATTCCTACACTTTGTACAGAAGTTAGAAGCCTGGCAATGCTCGTACTTGAGATACACCAACTACACTCCAAAGCTAAGTTCAGCGTTGAATTGACCGATGCTTCTCGATATGGGCACGTCGTTAAAAGACAAATATAATATCAAACCTAACGAGTGAAAAATGAAGGATTGGTTAGGCCATGGGCCAGATACTAAATTTACATCTTTTATGAACTACATCATGTTCTACATTAGATCCTTTAAATCTTAAATCAGTTGCAAGTTCATACTGCGTGATAGGGTCAAATTGTACCCAAGTATATAATTATTATATAAGAATAAAAATCTTAATAATAATATTTTGTAAACATTATTATAAATTTTATTATATTTATATTTAATCCCAAAATATAAGGATAATTATCTAAGTAACGGATCAATATATTTAAATATAATTTATATTATGACAATAAATATATATATATTACAGATATATATTATATATATTATATGAATACTACTAGTTAAGCTACACGGTATAGATTTTATAGTATTTATATACTATTATATTATATATCCAAATGTACAATAATAATAATATATTATTACTATTATAGTAGTATAGTATATATAATTTGTCTTTATATATCTTTAATATTAACCTAAAATATGATATAACTAGGATCCCGCGCCATCAATCAGAGCACTGAGAGACTCCCAACTTTTAAATGGGAATTATATCTGTGCGAAGAAAAATTCAACGTTCTTCATATCATCTCTCAATAAAAATATTGCAATGAAGATAGAGCCGAGATCTTAGCTCCGAGTGAGATGTTCTACCAGAACCTTTCCCCATAACGTTTGAAAATGAAGTTCGGGCACATTTTGGTTACGATGGAAAACATAAAAAATACTGTAACATCAAGGATCCTTATAATCTCACTTCTGTAGAAAATTAAAAATGACATCCTAGAGGTTACTGAGCATCAATGAAATACCAATGCTGAGAAAGAAACATTGAACCAGCTGTGTAATCCTCGCATAAGGTTCATCACATTAACTGATTATGAAGGAGATAAAAACTAGTAATTTCAGGTAAGTCCATTACAGTAAGTTAAATGCGTACAATTCAGTTCATGTCTATCCTTTCCAATACGGTATTCCATATATCTGATAAAATAAATAGTAAGCTGTAATTACATTCGGAGTTTTATAATTACATACATAATGAAGCTTTTTATGAAGATATTGTAATATTGTAGTAGGCGCTTGAGCTTAAATTATATACATAGTTTTATAATTATTTACATAATAATGAAAGTTTTTATTAAAATATTGTAATAGAATGGAATCTCATTTATTGTCCGTTCTTTGTAGATTATTAAGATTAGATTTTCTTGCATCTCTTAATACTTTTTACTCTTAATCTCTTTTTACTTTTTTATTAATAGTTCCTCGCAACTATCTTAGAAGACCTTAGAGCTCTACTTACTGAAGAAGGGCTTGTATCCTTTGAATGTAAAGTAGTTGGATATCCAACTCCAGTCCTACAGTGGTTTAAGGACGGTCAGGAGCTCAAACCTGGTGATGTATACCAACTCTCAGGAACCAATTCTTTAGGTAAGATCCCTCAATAGATTTTTTTTTTTACTTTGTTTTATAAATATTTGTTGTTGTAAAGTTTGGTTCTTCCCTTAATGATCTTTCTTGTCAAATATTTTTTATTTATTATTTATTTATTATTTATTTATTATTTATTAATTAATTATTTTCTATTATCGTTTTATTCATAGTTAAACTTACTATTTTTTTAAGTCTCTGCCAAAACTCATTTTTATTTTAGTATAACAAAAGGACTTTAGGTAAAAAAATGTAAATGTTTTTTCCTGAAATTATGTTCGCAAAAAGGTTTACGTAGATTCTGATAGCAAAAAAAAACTCAAAAAGGGTGGTGCAAGACAAAGTTTCACAATTAAGATAAGAAGGGGACCTACATTACAAGTCCTGGGTATTAATTAGAGTGAGGAGTGTGGTAAAGAGGGTAACATATAAAAGAGCAAAATCCAGTAGCGTTAAACAAAATTGGCATTATTGAGTGTTATTACCAGCAAGATAGTTTTACATGAATATATCGAAATAAATAAACAAACCTACATACAAACTATAAATATAAATAATTAAACAATTTATAATAATAAGTAAATTTTAAATAAAATTTCTTTATTACTGCTTCTTCTTCTTCTTCTTCTTCTTCTTCACTTCTTTAAAACTATTTATTCTTCTTCTTCTTGTTCTTCTTCTTCTTCTTCTTCTTCTTCTTCTTTTTCTTCTTCTTCTTCTTCTTTTTCTTTTTCTTTTTCTTTTTCTTTTTCTTTTTTTCTTTTTCTTCTTTTTCTTTTTCTTTTTCTTTTTCTTTTTTTTTTTTTTTTCTTTTTCTTCTTCTTCTTCTTCTTCTTCTTCTTCTTCTTCTTCTTCTTCTTCTTTATGTTGTTGTTGTTGTTGCTGCTTTTCTTCTTCTTCTTCTTCTTCTTCTTCTTCTTCTTCTTCTTCTTCTTCTTCTTCTTCTTCTTCTTCTTCTTCTTCTTCTTCTTCACTATTCTTCTTCTTCCTTCTTCTTTTATTTCTTTTCTTTCTTTTTCTTACAACTTTCTTTCTTTCTTTTTCATCTTCTTCTTCTTCTTTCTTCTTCTTCTTACTACTACTACTTGATGAAATTCTTTCTTCTTCTTCTTCTTCTTCTTCTTCTTCTTCTTCTTCTTCTTCTTCTTTTTCTTCTTCTTCTTCTTCTTAGCAACCTATGAAAAAATATTTATAAGATTAGAAAGGAAAATGTATTAAAAATAAGTTACTATTCATAAAGTTAAATAATATTTCTCTAAATATATATAAATATTTGATTAACCTTTTTATTATTCACGCATAGGAAAATATTCATGCATTGCAAAGAACTGCATGGGCGAAGCGACCTCCTATCGACCGAACTTGCCGGAATGTATCAAGTCCCACTTGAACGAAGAGAAAGACAACAACTGTTAGCAACCAACGTACGTATGATTCATTCAAAATTTAAGAAAGGATTAGATAGAATATAGGCGACCCTGTCCGTTTAACAGTACACCGTAAGTAAAGTTGAACCCTAGGGCCTAGGTTTTAAGATAGGGTTGGTCAAGCACTACACCCACTTTACCGTACCTCACGGCACCAAGTAAGCCCACCACCGCACCACGCACAAGAAGTCCATTCTTTCACCTCACCACTCTATGTCTCAATGCGCCTCACCTCACAAACTTACACCCTTTACACCTCATTTTTGCATAAATTGGGTCCACCCACACTTGCCACACCGCACACCGCACGCACCCAGCACGTGGTAACCCTAAGGATATTCTCATCAGTATATTACCAAATAAAGTTTTTATATTAAAGGCACAAATTATATGATACATTTTGATATTAGAAAGTGTAAAAAAACTGGATTATTGATCTCTTATTTTGATCATCTAACTTCTTTTATACAAAATTTAAAATTTTATTTAAAGTTTATTTATAGTTTATATTTTATTTATTAATTTATTTGTTTATTTACATT
>JABUQX010076189.1:0-15000 GCA_015478945.1 Trachelipus rathkii
AAATTGCGCCGCTTCAATATATATATATATATATATATATATATATATGAGCTAACATATATATATAGCAATATATATATAATATATACTTATGTATATATATAACTATATAACCCGCCGCATAACTATATGCTGCTGCTGCTCTTAACCTTATATAACTATATATTTGCTTCCCTTATGCCTTATCAGAGGTGGGCACTCCGCTCATTTAGGGGTAGTCCGCTAGCCCGCTCCGAGCGGACTACCAGAATAAGTGCGGACTAGCGGAGGTGCGGAGTCGTCGAAATTAGCGGACTTGCACGTGCGGATCAAAAGAAGTTTCCGCTCTTTTGTTCCGCACCTTTTTAAAAATGAAAATATAGTTTACTTATTAAGAATTCTTATTGGTTATAATAAAGAAATATAATTTTTGTTTTAAGTTTATAACTAATTATACTTTTAGTCTAAGACTTATTGTTTTTTTAATAATTAAACTTCAAAAATAATCTCAACCTCCTTTAAGGTACCATATATAATAAATAACATTTTAAATTGATTTTATAGACTTAATGGCTATTACCATCATCTATAACTTTAATTAATTATATTATAATACTATAATAACTAGGCAATATCTAAATCATTTCTGTGTAAAACCCAAATATATATATATATATATACATATATATATATATATATACTCATATATATATATATATATATATATATATATATATGGCACCAGCCTTATGAGCGTAGCCAATAGCCAGCGTAGCCAACCAACAATATATCAGCAATAACAACCAACGCCAACGCGCTGCGCCGCATACTTAATAATAGCCAGCCAGCCAATAACCAGCCCAATATCATAACCATGCTCATCATACCTGCCGCCTTCCATAACCAACAATAACGTATGTAGCCAATGTAATAATAGCCAACCAATAATATAGCCAGCAATTTTATATGCTAACAATAATAGCAGCCAGCCAGCCAGCCAGCCTTCAGCCAGCCAGCAATATGTAACCAATAGCCATCCAGCGCCAACCAGCAGCACCTTTGCTCTTCAACGCCTCCATATGTAGCCAGCAACAACCGACCAGCCAGCCCGCCAGCCAGCCAATATGTATTATATGCCACATACCATATACAGAGATGGCAGTACCGCGGTATATGTACCGGGTACATGTATCGGGCGATACTTTTTGTACCGATATCGGTATCATGCTGCACGAAAGTACCGATGTAACAGTATCGCCCAATCAAATTTTGTGTACCGGTACCGAAAAACATCGGTACTTTTATTCGGCATTTTGGTGTATCATGGCCATGCTTTGCTATAGGAATGTTTTTTTTTAATTTTTTTTTTAATAGATAGTTATGAAATAATGTACTTATTAATATTCTGTGATAAAACTTTGTTTTTAAATTATTATATGAAAGAAAAGTAGGCCTCCAAATATCATATTTATAACTATGGACGAAATTATCAATTATAAGACACCAGCTGATTTACACTGATTTTCATGAAACTTATAAGTAAATGATCCGTAGTGAACGAAAGTTTTAAAAATAAATTAAGAAAATGAGCCTGAAAAAGTTGTCTGCAAATTTCATACTTCATGACTAATACTGCCAATGCTTCAATTTGTTAAAAATTATATGCTTATATATACTTTTGTTACTAAAGAATAAAGATATATTTTATATTTCCAGCACTCACGGGTCGGTGGGGCACGGGGAGGGAAGCTCCCTGTAAACTATGCATTCATTTACCGCGTTCCATGTGCCATGCATTCATTTAGCATCTAAAGTTGCTATAAATGCTATTTATTAATGCTCTAGCAATTTTTTTTTTATTTATTTTTTTAAATACAAAAATGACCCATTCTTTCTATAACACAACAGGTCTCATATATATATATATATATATATATATTTGTGTGTGTGTGTTGTGTGGCCCAATAACCAACCCTTAGCCAACAATATGTAATATATATGTAACCATAACTGCTCTTCTTCCCTGCTATGCTATATATATATGTAATAATATATATATGCTCCATAGTAATAACAACGTAACAACAATAATAACCAACCTTTCTTGCTAACTACTTAACTGCTGTAACAACAACATATAATAATATATATATATATATATATATAATATTGTGTGTGTGTGTATGTGATGGCAGATTTGTGGTGTGGTGTGAAGTGTGTGTGTGTGTGTGATGACGTGTGTGTGCGTGCGCGTGTGTGGTCTCAGCTAATGTGCAACAACGGAATATTTCCGTAATGATGTCAATTATTTAGAAACTTGTAGGAATAAAGAGGGTCTCTGTATGCGAATTTCTCATGAACCTTCGAATTTTTAATAAAACCGTGTGGTTCCGATAATTAAATTGCATTTTATATGGCAAAAATTATTTAGGGTTCATAGAGACAGTCATCTCGATTCAAATGGTAGTTACCTCTCATACACGCGGAAAAATACGTGCTTCTGCCGTAATAGTTACCAACAAATGTTAGTTGTAATAGGTTTAGAACATCGTGAATGAGGGCCGAAACCCCATATACAGCGTACGTTTATATTAGGTACTATTAAAAGTTAGTTACGATGAACAGTTATGATTTATAACAGAAATGATTTATAACTCTGTAACACATCCGTTTATTTACAGTCCATACATAAGTATTATTTCGGATATAGTATGAAATCCTTTCCTGTAGTACCTTCTGATTTATATAGTACAGTACATTCTTCATCATATATGCATGTATACAAACATTATACGCGGTGCGCGAAATGTCTGCTTTCTTATTCCATACGCAAAGTTCAGCCCGTCTGATCCACCCTTGTCGTAATTGCCAATGTGATATTTTCCGGAGTCGACGCTATCGGACAAGCGTGAGTGATTCGACTTAAGAAGTAATTAACTGATGCTATCGGTGTTGTGTACCCACCGTAGACACGATTCTTCAGGTGGCCCCACAGGTAATACTCCAGTTGAGTAAGGTCCGGTGATCTAGGAGGCCACGGAATGGGACCCCATGTTCCTATCCACCTACCGGGGTGTTACGTTTAGATGATGTTGCACAGCCCTTGCTGTATGTGCTGGGCATCCTTCATGCTGGTAGTATAAATTTTGACGTGTCTGTAATGGTACGTCACGAGGAAGGTCTGACAAAGTAGTGCCCAGAAATTCTTAATTTCATTCGCTATCTAGGTTTCTATGGTAAATATCCGGCCCGATCAGTATATTATCTAGCAGTTCACACTACATATTATGGAGTAAACTACCTGGTGTCGCGTGCTGTAGGTGATATGCGATGTTTTCCTCGGTCCAGTACAGATAATTCCACCCATTAATCCGTGCCAATATTGGTAAACCTGGCCTCATCCGTCCACAAAATACGGAGCTGCCCGTCAGGTTTATTGTCAAGCATGGAACACATTTGGACTACGAACTACAACCACCAACGTCCGGGATCGCCGGGATACAGACCGTACACAATGTGTGCTCTGTAATGATAAATGTGGTACATATTCATAATGCACCGTACCGTTCTTGTCTGCCGTAAGTAGGTTGTTGGGTGTTCCGTGGTATACAATAGGAGTCAAACTCCGGCATGTCAAAGAGAATTTTGGTGGGGTTGACTTGGGTGGCGAATGGTGAGTTTGGTGGAGTATATTCTTGAAAACCTGTGGCCTAATCTGGCACATTATAGTGGAATGCGGTTCCAAAACGATCTGGATATCTCCGTCTATACACCTCCGTAGCTCTGTGGGCATTCTTGTCTTCAAGAATAAACGCCTCAACCATATCCGTCAGTTCCTGGGTTGTATACATATTATTAGGCATGGTGTTATCAGATGTTACAATTAAATAGCTGTGCTAAGACACACGATTATACATTCGTAAGTGCTCCGCTGACTGTTGTACGATTGTACTAGAATACCAATCCCCAACAGAGTAGTGTGTCATATTACCTTCGAAATTCATAATTTGGTTGGCTGACAATAGTAGCAAATGTAATATTAAATATTACACATAAATGTGATATGCCCTTCATTGAGGATTTATATGGGTTTCTACCCCCATTCAGCCTTTTCTGAACGTATTACAACTAACTATTGGTAGTAACTATTCCCCGCTGACATATATGCTGCAAATATCTTCCCACGAGGATTGCCAGGAAACAACGTTTTGGATCTGGATGACGGTCTCAATGAAAACTACATAATTTCTGCCATAGAATGCAATTTCAGCATCGAAACTACACGGTTTTATATTGTGCATACGCGTTAACCTATAATGATTAGCAAAAATAACTCTCCGATTTAATTAAGACACCTTTTATTCCAACAAATTTAATAATAATAATTGCCATCATTACGGAAATATTCCCTTGTTGCATATATATATATATATAGTAACTTAATATATATATAATATATATATATATAATATATATATGTATATAATATATATATACTATAATAATATATAGCAATAATATAATAATAATATATATAATAATATATGCAGTTTATAACAATATATATATATATGTATAATATATGTATAATATATTATGTATCTTTCAATAACATAATAATATATGTATCTTATGTATATATAATAATATGTAATATATGACATAATAATAACCAATATACATATCCAACAACTCTTTCTTTCTCTCTGCTGCTCTAATATGTATATGTAACCAATAATAGCAATAATATGCATATATGTAACAATAATAATATAATAATAACCTGTATATGTAGCTAATGTATATGTATATGTATATGCATATATGTACACCAATAATATATATATGTATATATATATAGCACAACATATAGCATAACTTTTTCATTATCTTCTTTATCTTTCTTTATGTAATATATATGTAATATATATGTATATATGAAATATATATATATATGTATGTATATATGTATATATGCATGATATATATATATAATAATATAATAATATACAATAATAATAATTTATAATAACATAATAATAATAACATAATACAACATATATATATGTATATATATAATAATAATAATAATAATAACCCATATATATATATATATGCATAATAATAATAATATATATATATATATATATATAACAACCAACCAACAACCTTTACCTTATACCTCTTTGCTATATATATATATATATACATATGAATATATAAGCTAACTATATATATATATATATAAATTAATCTAAAAGAGATAGCACAGAAACAACATAAATCTATTTGCCTTATGGTAATATTATAACTATTTATTGAAATTCCATTTATCAGTATTGTTTTCCACATATATGAAAATGTATCGATGTATCGATGTACCGGCGATACAGTACCAGAGTACCGGTATCGCCCAAACGCTTTCACAAAGTACCGAGTACCGGTATCGCCCAAGCTATTTTCGAAGTACCGATGTACCGGTATCGCCCAACCAATTTTCATGTACCGTGCCCATCACTATATATATATATATATATATATATATATATATATATATATATATATATATATATATATATATATATATATATATATATATATATATATATATATATATATATATATACTACTCTTCAAAATTAATATATATATATATATATATATATATATATATATATATATATGCTAACTGATTTAGTTAGACACTAGGAATATAAAACAGCCATGCTCATAGCAACCTTTATAACAACCTTAGTATGCTTATATGTATATATATATAACTAGTTCTGTACTATCAGGCTTTGGGTTCAAGTACATTTTTACAAGTACAAGTACAAGTACAATTACTCTAGAATTGTTCAGAGTCAGAGTCAAATTACAGTAACTCTAGAGATTTGTTTCAATTTCAAATTTTCTGAAGTACATGGCATCAAGAATTAAGAATACTTTATGAAAACTTGCATATATATACCTCAACCTTATATAGCCAATAATAGCCAGTAACAACCAATATGTATATGTATGCATGTAGTAGTAATAGCCAGCCAGCCTTATAGCAGCAGCCCAGCAGCTGTAACCCTTGCATATGTAACCAGCAATAGCCTGGCTGCCCATAGCATAATATCTCTTTAATATAATATGTATTGTATAATATATGTATGTATATGTATAACAACAGCAATAATAATATATCCATACTTAATGTAACTCCCTGCCAATAACCAACTGTAATAACCATAATAGCATGTATTATAACTTTCTATATCTTGTAACCAACAACCTTAGTATAATATATGTTAATAACCAATAATAATAATAATAATAATAATAATAATATATATATGTATATCTAGAACTGCAACACATATGCTATATATATATATATATATATATATATATATATATATAATTATCATCATCATCACCCACCTTCTCTCCCCATGACTGGAGTTAAGGTGCATAACAGGCACCGGAAACAGAAAAGTAGTAGAAGAATAAGAAGCAAGTCGAAAAAAAAGCTCAGCCTTACCGCCCCCTTTATACCTTTTTGTGAGAACTCTTCTCAGTCAGAAAATCAACCCTAGAGCTTCACGGAACCGCGACGGACTCGCACTATGGCATCTAGTCAATGTGGTGTACATCCCTTGGCCCAGGTGGGCCACAACCATACCCCCTCACAAAACCCCGCCATTCCCTTCTATTATGCACCCATCTTCTTGCCCAGTGGCGGCTCGTCTTTATGGGCTATTGGGCTGCAACCCCTCCAAATTAAAAATGCCAGGCATAGGATGTTGATATAAATATGAAATTTTTGTCAAAGTAAAGTGATCTTAATTTTTTTTTTAACAATTTAGTACATAAAAAATTAGTAATCAATTAAGAAAATAACAAAGGAATCCTTTTTCCAACTGCAAATTGTGCGTACGATATTTATTTCAATATATTCAATTAAATAAAATTTGGGCTCTACTTTTGCGGCCCTAAAATAAGCCAATTTTATAAGTTCTTAAAAATAAGACAAATATAGCAACATACGAAAATAAAAAATTCAAAATTCCTATAGTACTTTTTATAATGTTGCCAGTTTGGCTTCTATTATTTCATAGCAACTTGGAAGTTTTTCTCATATAAAATTAAGGCTCAAATTTTACAGAGTTGCTAGATTTGTCCATGTAATGTCCTTCTTTTACTTGCATATAGAGAGTCAGAGACACTAAAGTCAGTTTATTCGCATTTTACGGGGGGAGAGCTTGTGTTTATTTTTTGTGCGAGAAATAAAATAAGAAAAAATATATACAAAAATAATTATTCGTGTTATATATATATATATATATATATATATATATATATATATATATATATATATATATATATATATATATATATATATATATATGCTGCTGATATGCCTCTTTCTTTCTTTGCAAACTATTTACAGTATATATGTATGCTATATATATAACAATATGTGGATAGCCAGCCAGATGGCAACCAGCCAATAACAATAGCATAATAATAACTCAACAATATATATAGCAATATGTATGTAACTTAATAATAATAACAACAATATCAATAATAATAATAATGGAGAGAGAGAGAGAGCAAATCCTAGATAAGCAGGCAATGACGTTTTTCGTATTTGTTTCTAAATTTGAACCTACAATACAATTTTATTTTTAGGCTTTTGCTTTACCGAATGTGTTCGAATGCATGCAATCGATATTAAAAAAAAAAAGTCCTATAATTTATACACATTTACACATAAATATAAAAAATTAGGTAATAGTCCGTTTGAGGATAATCCTATCAGATATTGATATTTTAGAAAAGATAATTGATTTTATAATATTTCCATCTAAAAGATTTATAAAATTTTTTTAATTGCAGAATGTGTTTGAATGCATGCAAATGATATTAAAAAAAAAAAAAAAGTTGTAATTTATGCATACACTTACACATAAAAAATATAAAAATTATTTTTATCTAGATTGTCTTATATATATATATATATATATATATATATATATACTGCTCTTCTGCTATAACTTATACTAATATATATATATATACATATATATATATATATATATATATATCTTACCACCTATATATATATATATATATATATATATATATAGAAAGCTCTTAACAACCTTAACCCGCCACCACGCCACCTGCCTACTGCATATATATACATATATATATATATATATCTGCTCTGTATACTGCTGCTGTATATAGCTGCTATACACTGTATATGCTATCTTCTTGCTGCTCTTGCTAGCTGCTGCTGCTGCTCCTTAACCCCTTAGCCTTATATATAAACCACAGCCCCTCAGCATGCCAGAAGTTTACACGAGCCGCACTGTTCTTTTGCCTCTCCAAACTCCACATTTTCTCTCCTCCAGGCATTCCTTTACTGACTCAATCCACTTTTTCTTCGGTCTCTCAGCCTGTTTGATTCCCACCACACTCACCACTATACATCCGTTTAACCAACCGACTATCTTCCATCTTTTTCCCACATGACCAAACCATCTCAACGAACTTTCATTTATTCTCTCATTTACCCCTTTCTTCACACCACATAACTTTCTAATACGTTCATTCCCAATTTTATCAGTTCTTCTCACACCTAACACGCCCCTAAGATTGTCCATCTGAACACATTGTACTTTAGATCAATACCTCTTATTCCAGACCATAGTCTCACTACTATACATTAACAGGTAACAACATACCCTCATGTAAGACCCTATAGCGCACTCAAGACTTAGTCCCTTTACATTCACCAACGATTTAATTACACCAGCCACCTTCCTGCCATTCACAACTTTCCTACTACACTCTTCATCATCCATTCCCTTTTCATCTAACATTTATCTTAAATATTTAAACTCAGACACTTTTTTCAGCTGCCCACCATCTAACATAACTTCACACCGAGGACTGTCCTCACTCACAACCATAACCTTACTCTTATCTACGTTTACTCTCAAACCCCTCCTTTTATACACCCTACCAAATCTCTCTACCAATCCTCTCAAAGTTTCTTCACATTCGCCAGACAAAACCAAATCATCCGCATATAATAGGTAGGGATCCTCCACTCTTTTCCATTCTCCATCATTATAACACCTGCTTCTTATTTCCTCTAATTCTTTCATAACCCAATCCATATACAAATTGAATAACCAAGGAGACATAACACATCTCTGCCTCGCTCTGCTATCAATGTTAAACCAATCACTTTCGATTCTATTTATTCTTACACACGCTTCACTATCGTCATACATACTCTTGATTCCATTCAGAAGCTTACCACCAACAACATATATGACTAACACCCACCATAGAGCTTCCCTATTAATCCTATCTTACGCCTGTTGCAATTTATTATTCTCCTCCCTCCTTCCCAATCATTTGTTTCAATGTAAAGATTGGATCCACACATCCTCTACCATTACTTAAAACACCTTATTCTTCACCAGGTAAACGACGCACTCTTTTGACCAAAATACCAGCAAATATCTTCCTTACAACACTCATTAAACTAACTAATTACCCCATAATACCTACAGTTACCTTATCCCACCTACCCTTATATAAGGGTACTATTATTGCTCTCCTCCAATCCCTCGGAACTATACCTTCCATAAACGCTTTGTTACCCAACTTTCAAATCCAATCAATCACCATCTCGCCTATATACTTTTACTGGATTGACGACAAAATTTTAATGTTTCATAACTCATATTTTTAAAATCAACTATAATTAAAACTCTTTTTGACAGAGGATACAAAATTTCGTCATCTTATGTTAATTTTACAAAAGAACTTGATTTCCTGAAAACATTATTTCTGAAGAATGGGTTCCCAAAATTTATAATTGACTCAACTTTTCGAAAATTACTTTCAGCAAAATTTAAAGACAAATCTCAGGCTAAATTAACAGCTCCTCTAAGGATATTTTGTATATGAGGTTGCCTTTCTGGGGAAAATCAGTTACAAATTCGACGTAAAATGATGTGGTTTTAAAAAAAACTTTGCATAGTTTAAATTTAGATTTAGATTTTCAGTGAAAACAAAATTGGGAAATATTTCAAATTTAAAGATAAAACTCCCTTTACCTTTATGTCATCAGTAATATATTATTACAAGTGCGTTGACTGCGATGCCACCTACATAGGAAAGACTATGAAGCCTTTCCACACGTATTGCTGAGCATAAGGTATTTCATTTAGAACTCTAGACCATTTATCATCCCTATTCAGCTATAAATGCTCATTCTCTTCAGGAAAACGACCATATATACATGATTACGAATTTTGGAATATTGTCCCAAACTAGGGAACCCGATCTTCAGTTGTTAGAATCCTTGTATATTTGGCATCTCAAACCGACCCTAAATGGAAATCTAATTTTTAACAGCCTTTAATACTGAAGTGAGGTTTGTTTAAGGTATTAACTCTTAACCACATATTATTGTAATCGTTAATTAATCTATATGCCTATTTTTTTCTAATTTATGATAAAAACTACTGATCACTTTTTATATAATATCTTGTTTAAAATTTTATCCATTATATTGTAAGTGCTTAAATGGGAAGAAGGATTCTTACCCGAAACTAGTCGACTAATAAATAATTTAAAAAATGTTCAAATTCTTTTTTGGTTATACTTTATATATATATATAACCTTATATATATATATATATATATATATATAATAATAATATATATATATATAACTATATATATATATATATATATATATATATATATATAACTGCTATGCTTATATATATATAACCTTTGCTGTAACTATATATATTACCCTGCTGCTTAACTCTAATGACATACCTTATATTCATGGTAATTTATTTAGAATACATAAGAAATAATAATAATATCAATACGTAAGAAAAATTATAAAAAATATTGGCAAGCTAAATGCCAAAAGTACTTACGAGTACTTTGCAAAGGTACTCAAGTACAAGAGGTTATGATGCAAGTACAAATTACTGGTTTTTAGAAACTGCAAGTACAAAAAAGTACAAGTACAAGTACCAAAATGTATTTAAAGTCCAAGTAAAAGTACAAGTACTTGTACTTAGACCCCCTGATATATGTATATATATATATATATATATATATATATATATATCTTATATATATATATATAACTATATATATGTAACCTTGTATATCCTTTCTGCAACAACAATAACTAACCAACCAACTAATATATATATATATAATATATATATATATATATATGGGTTTACAGAATTTTGTTACCACAGATGCAGGCCAAAAACTATATTGGAAAAATTATCTGTGATTATTAACATAATAACCAATAACCTTAATATATATATATATATATAACCTTGTAATAATATAATAATACTGCTCTTTCTTCTTTCGCTCTTATATGTAACCAGCATAACCAATAGCATATCTTTCATATATATACGTAGCTAATAATATATGTATATGCTGCTGTATAACTTATATAGCACCTTCTTGCTGCTGCTACTGCTGTAGTATATCCCTTATATATATATATATATAACCTTAACTTAACATATGTAGCAACCAACCAGCAACAACATATGCCCAGCTACCGAAACTGATACGTAGCATTAGCATCCACTCTTTTATGGATTCTACTAAAGTCTTGGACAAAATAGACCTTTTCTTATGGGCGGACAGGGTGGTCAAAATATTTCAGAAGGGAGGCAGAATGATTTAGGTGAGGGACCTTAAATTAGCAATGGACTGCTGGAAGTGAACTAACACCAGCACTCCTCTCACCAAGGACATCTTTCCCTTTCAGCATAGGCAGAATTTGTTGAACTTGTTCATAAAATGCTAACCACACCTCTCCTAGTTCTGGCTGTAAGAGCGGGTATTTAGTATTGGTGGAGGATATTTTGGGGAGCAAAGAAGGTCAGCCTAACTGCTTTTTAATTTTGAGCACCTAATCTTTTGAAAGGTAATATGGATCTCTTGTCCTTTGAGACGACATTAAGGAGGAGTGGAAAATCTTGAGATTTTGTAAATATTCATTCAATTTTTCATATATTTATAAATAAATTTTTGTAAAGGATATATACTATTTAGTATTTAATATTAAAATCTTTTTGTGAAGTCACTTTGTGTGGCGGGAGACGTGCGGACGATGCGGACTTGCGATAGCAGAGGTTTGATGGTGCAGACAAGTGCCGGAGGCGCCGGGCCACACGTTTCTCTCCCGAAAGGTGCGGAGGGTGCGCCAGCGGGGGCTACTAAATGAAGGCAGGAATTTTACTCTGATATATATGCTTATATATATATATATATAATAATATATATGTATATCTCTATAATAACTATATAATATATATATAGCATATATATATATAACTCTTTATATTCTTATATATAACTATATACATATATATATATATATATACCATATAATATGCATTAACTCCTTATATATATATATCAGGCTGGATGATAAATTTTTTGAGTGCGCCTATGCCGCCGGACCTAGTGCGCCTAGCGCCCATGCGCCTATATTTTTGTCGCATCGGCGCCTATTCGCCTTTGCGCCTATGCGCCTTTGCGCCTGCAACTTTTCGCCGGCCGGTGGCTGTTTGCTAAATTTATTTGCAAAGTAAACTTTAGTACGATAATAAAAGCATGCTTTTATAAGGAAGAAAAACACACTTATTAATTTTTGTAATTAACACCGTAAACTAATATCTACACGTCCTCTTCCTCCTCCATGTCCTTGTGGTCCATGTTTTCCTCCAGGAGGTTCAGCACGAGCGCTGAAGAAGTTGAAAATTTTCAGAGCCATATTTGCCAATTTATTTGCAGTTAAGAACTACTGAACTAGTTATATATATATATATATATATATATATATATATATATATATATATATATATTTTTATATATATATATATAACATATATAACCATAGCTACATATAGCACTGCTTTTATCTTCTTCCCTGTATATATATATATATATATATATATATACTAAGTTTTTACACTGGTTTTTAGAATGATACAAGTTTGCCACGCTTCTAAGTTCTAACTTTTAAGGGTAAAAAAAATGCTTTGTTCCTGTTCATAGGCGCGGCTATAGGCGCAGAGAATTGGCTGTGCGCCTACGCTTAGTCCGCCTTTTTAATTTGCGCCTTTGCGCCTACGAATTGATAGTGCGCCATTGGCGCATAGGCGCAACTCGGTGGCGCAACGCCCAGCTCTGATATATATATATATATATATATATATATATATTTCTCGTTAGAAAATTAACTCTTTGCGTTAACTAAATATAAATATAAATAGATATCTCTCTTTCTCTTTGTTTCTTTAGTTCTTCACTGTTAATATATATATATATATATATATACAATAATAAGTTAGGTAAAGAGGATATAAAATATATTGTCACTTAATATTTTTATTCCTTAATCCTAATTAAATCTAATTTGGCACAGGTAATGTTAATGTTTCAAATGATCAATAGTTCATATCAAAGCAAAGAGTTAACACAAAAGAATATTTCGATTTATGATTATGAGTCGATTTTCATATAATGACAATCTTATGCATTTCTCATTCTATAATTAGTGGTTCAAATTTATTAATCACTCGCTTTACAATTTCTAACGAGGTTCACATAAAAGTTAATATAATGGTATTATACGGTTTAAGACCTGATTTATCGGTTCTCGCAGTGCGAATCGCTTTAATACGTCCGTCTTCTTGTATTGTCGGACTTTAACTAACTATCCCCTAACTGAACAAGATTCTCTTACCTCTCGGCACTACTTCCTTGAGCGTCACCTATTGTGATTGGCTCTCACAAAGTTTGAAAGTTTTACACAAAGTACAATCTTTAGGAGTTTCTTATATAACAAAAAAATAACAGTTAAAGTTTGGTGTACATGAAGCCTTTAGAGTAGTGTTTCCATGTCTATATAGCAGGTGTACATAGCTATAGTGAGGGCGGAATTTCGACCTTCACAATGGTGACTTCAGAGAGAGAATCGCTTAAAAGAATCAAGCGATTCCTCATTGGCCCCTCAATCATAGTAGCCCAAGAAAACCCGATTTTTTTTTGTGGTGATTTAACACTATTACAACCAAATACAAAATTCTACTTCTACAATACATTATTATGAAATATATAGACAGATCTCCTTAATTCCCGTCAGGCGGGTTTGACTACTTCAACTCATCTATTGCAACCCTTTTATTGTAACATTTTTGTAAAGAATTCGTGAGAGTTTATTCATAATCATTAACGTTTGTTTACATGCAGTTCATCCATAGTATCAAATGGGGGAAAGAAGAGGATTTTTTTTTTATTTTTATTTTTTGGAAGGGATATAAAAATTAAAAAAAATAATAATATCTAAATAGAGCAATTGTGTATCTATATAAGTCTTACCTTGAATTTGTTGGTTTTCAAAGATTTTTTTTGCTTTTAGGTAGTTTTTGAAGTCCTAAGATAACTCAGCCTTTTGGCTTTAGTCAATTAGCACTTTCAATAACTTAGTAGGTAAAATGGTAAATTGATAGATGTGTATTAGGCAAAGAGAATATAGATAGAATGATAGTTGATATATTTGAAAAGAAATTAAGACAATTTACCTCCATACCCTTAACATTTTTGACTATTAAATTTGAATTTCACAAGCGCGACAAATTAGGGCCGCTATTGAATTAGTAATGAACTATATTGTTTTTTGGCGTTTAGTGAATTCTGGCAATTATACCCAATATTGACAAAGTACAAAATCCACTAAATATAAGATAATATAAGTTTAAGCATATATGATCTTTTATATCCTGCATCTAAATACGATACTAATATAAAAAATAGAAGAGATATAAGTGGAAGTATATATATAATAATAGTTTTTATAGTAAGAGTATCAATCCAACTACTGTCAACTCTAAGCAATGCGTTCAGAAATAAGAAGCCCCACCCTTTTTTTCTTTT
>JABUQX010076189.1:17500-37500 GCA_015478945.1 Trachelipus rathkii
TCTTGACAAGAATGGCCTAGATCAAAACAAATGCGTTGGCCAAGGTTACGGTTGCTGCTCAGCTATGGCAGTGAAAGGAGGAGTACAGAGAATAATGAGAGAAAAATACAAAAAGCTTTATATTTTTATTTTGCGAGTCATCGACTGAATCTTGTAGTAAACTATCTGAACTCTTTATCTGAAATCCGCAATACTGTATCCACTATTAAAGACATTATCAATTTCTTTCGTGAATTCGTTTTGAGAAGAAAATAAATACGCAGTATTCCAGCGTTTTGCGAGACGCGATGGCCAGAAAAATACCGCAGTATTTCAATATTCATGACACATTTTGTGGATATAGTAGTGCAAGGTCTGGAAAACTTGGCAAAAGTAGGTAATGTTGCTACAAGAAAAAATGTATTTCAACTGTATTGTGCTGCCACAAAACCTGCTTTTCTTATTTCAACCTGCATTATAGCCAAATATTCGGCTTTGTTGGAACCTGTGGTTAATAATCTACAGTCGAAGAGTTTATACCTTCTTCAATGCTCAAACCATGTGAAGAAAATTCTTTCCCTTGTGAAAGATCACTGCTCAAACAGCAACGATACGATAAAAGAAATTTATATAAGGATAAAGCAGATAGCTGAAAATCTAATGATTGATCTTCAGCCACCAAGAGTGGTGGATAGCCAGAAACATCGTTCGAATCCTCCTGCTACCATCGATGAAGAATATTGGATGAGGACTATTCTAATACCATACCTGGATTCTTTCACAGTTTCCTTGGAGAGCAGATTCGTAATTTTCGTATAATTTTCTAAATCATCTTCTCTACTAATACCCTTGAATTTTAAAAACATCTACGTTTTCCATTGGTTTTCTTTTTGTCTCTCTATTCCACAAAATAGGTTTTCTGTTCGCCACTCTAATGTATTTACCTTTAAAAGAAACTGGCTAAATATTTATCAAAATTATCTTAAAGTGTTTCCACATGATAAAACAATATTTTTCTCTAAACTCCTTATCCCAGTCAATTTTATTAAGCACGTCTCGAAATTTGGTAAAATCACTATATCGGAAATCTAAGAACTTGTTAGAACTTGTTCTTATTAACTTTCAATTTGGACCCTGGTATCACATTCATGCTAATCTAATTATATTATGGTCACTAATTCTTAAATTCTCCACAACTCTAATTTCATCCACTCTACTTTCATAGTTAGTTAAAATTAAGTCTAGCAGTGTTGTGGGGCTTAGAGGTTCAAAAGTTGTCTAGTAAACAATTTTTAAATACAGAACTTCTATGATTCACATTAAACAAGGAATGACACTGCATATCAGGAATATTAAAATTTTCCTTTATGAATATACCTTTTTATTTATTTGTAGGCATATATTGACACTGTCTCTATTTTATTCACTCACCATATCTCTTAATTACCCTACATCTTAATTTTTAACTACTTGAGTCAGGGGTATCTAATAAATAATGCTGACCGGTGATTGGTCATGGTAATGCATTTATATCTTGGCGCACAGCAATGATCATCACGGCTTAATACTATAATACACAGAATACTCATTTGATACTCTGTGAGAGTTGTCAAATTCATTAACTATAATTTGAGAGCGATCTGAGGATTTTAAGAGTGAATATAACTGTATATAAGACTAAGTGAAAGGTAATAGACAGAGAGACAGTGTGTGGTTAGAAATTATGGGAGATGTTTCAATATGACGCAGTGAAACAGTATGACCAGAGTTCTCTACTCTCACATAAACACTAGCATGATCATTCAATCGGAGCCTCATTTTGAGATATAGGACACTAAATATGCCGATAAGGAGAGTTTTGCACGTATGATTGTTAGAGATAATTTGAGCGGGTGTGTAAAAGATGTTGTCATACTATAGATATGTAGAGAACTAGCTTGAGCATATCGCTCGTATTCTGTATTGTATCATGTTCTTTTTACACTATTGGTTTCACTATTGTTGTATTAAGTTGCTTGTTATACTTCTTGATATTTAGAGAATGTCATTACTTAAAGTACACAATACCTCGAGTTCTCAGTATTTATTTTGTCTTAGTATCCACTTATCGCTAATGTCAGCATTGGTTGAATTATATTAGCTTCGACAAGAACTTCAGTTCTCTAATGCATCATACACCACTGTGTAGTTCACGATATATATAGTCATTTACTATGTCTGGGTTCTACTCGACCCGCTCCACTATATCTTTGTTGTCTGTGTTAATAACTATTAATGGCAAGTAACAGTTATAAACCCACTTTGCTGTGCTACTTATAAAATAGAGTTTTGTTATTTACTTGAGGTCTGCTCTGAGAGAATATTTCTTATATCGTGGAAGTGTATAGTAATATCGGGTGTGCTGATCAACCTCTATGAGCCAAAAGGATGAGTTGAGTCTTCTCCAGAGATTATCGCTACTAGTTTCTTTTTTGTGTGAGATATCCAGGTGATTTGTGTGCCAGGATTGATAACCTCATTATACACTCTCGATACTAATATAATGGTGTTATTTCTAAGTTGAGCCATATTTACAGTCATACTATTCGCGCGTTATTTACATTATATCTCTGGTGTGTTATAACAGGTATGACCTTCTATAAGTATATGCTTCCTATTTCTTTATTTCTTGAGTGTTATTAAAGAACACTTATTATGGCAAACGGTACTATAAACGAAGAAGGCCTCGAGTTTGTTACTGCAACAGAAGTTATTACTGCTGGAATATCTATGAGTATATTTACTTTGTATGCTATGGAATATATTAGCAAGAAGACAAATGAGAAGTAAAAAGAGGAATCAAAAAAACGGTCTTATTCCAGAACCTTTAAAATTTACGGTCTTAACCAGAGAGACCTTAAAATACCCTGATTTTTGAGACTATCGTATCACTTGAATAATACCAATGTTGCAAAAATGTGCACTTTGCAACATTTGCTATACATCCGTAGAGCAACTTCCGGTATTGTCAGTTATGTGAGAGTAGAGGTATAGTTGTGCAACTACCTATATATATACTATCAAGTTAATCTTATATTGGAGTAAATTAAAGTGAAATAGCAAAAGTAGATTTGTATTCAAAACAACTTAATTAATTAACATAAATGAAGTATTATAGATGAGAACTCAAAAAAAAAATGAAATAAAACACATGTTGGACGTAAATGAATAAAGAATATATATTCTACAACAGCATGACCCTCTCTTGGTAATATATATAGCCACGTAATATCAAGTAATGAATCATAATTTATTCAACCATTACTCTATCTATGAGTGGAAAATAAGTGAAAACATACAATTTACTAAGCTAGATTCTAAACGAACCCATTAATTAATCTAACAGACAATTTAGTAATCTAGATTCTAAATAAATCAGTCAATTTAATATTTAAAGAGAAAACGTAAATTAATAATAATTGAGTCTCATGTTAATAATTTATTCTTATGATTTACTCTTTAGTTATATGAAACCAATAAATTAAAAATATGTTGATTTACTAATTCTTAAATGAAAAAGTATGAGAGGATGACATATTATATATAGAGGTCGCGAACTAGGAATAACGATTGTCAAACTGAAGATAACTCGCCGAGACTATATCTTATCTCGTGAGCATGATTACGAGTATATATTCTCACGTTCGATGGTATTATGGCTTGTTCTTGCATGGGCTGGCTAATCATGATATAGACATCTAGGAGTGACGGCAGGAACAGGGTAGTTCTCATATGAGAGATATAGTTAGGAGAATTGAAATGAGTATGGGAAACGATGAGGCGCTACACATACTATCACACTTACGTTATTTGAGATTATATGTGTATGGCGAAGTTGAAGAGAGTCTTGAGATGATTTAGAAAGAGAACTTGACTTTGAGAGAGCTGCAATAGATGAATATAGAGCAGCGTCGTGAAATAAGCATTGTCTTGATAATCTTCTAATTAGGGTAGCTGTGCAAAATGAGGAACTTATGAGAGAATAGAGTCGTACGTATGTGTGTGTGCTAAGGGTCGTATATTAGTTCGTCCGGTTTAGTTTTAGACGTCTGTTTCTGAGAAATTGGAGATCATCTGTCGTCTCAGATGCCTTTGTTCTATCATTTATTTGTGGTTGGTATTAGCTCTGATCGTCTGAGTTGATTGAGAGATCTCTAGTATCACTTCGAGAGATTCTTACAGAGTAACTCTATCGTTCATAGTAATTATTTATCAAATTGTCCAGTAATGCGATCTATATATTCGCGTCCACCTGACTTCTCTCAGTTGCTATGTATCTGTTTTATAAATATTGTGAGTCTATATGTGTTAACTACATAGTTGACATATATGTTTCACTTATAATAATATAGGTGATCTATGTGTATCATTGATTTGATCTTTTATATGGGGTCACTACTAGACCCTATATTAGCTTGATATTCTTATTGTATTTATGATTATTTTTGTTTTATTTCAATATTGGAGGTCAGTGAATACACCATTATCTTGTTTCTTTTAATATACACTTTCAATGACCATAATTCCTATATTACTTTTATAATTCTTTTTAAGCATGACCCTAGTTGCTTCTTCTTTTTTTTGTGTATAATTAATATTTGAGCAAACGAAATAGATAAAAAGTCAGTTATGCTAGATATACATTGGAATATATAATATATATATATTAATATAATATTAATATTAATATATATATATATATATATACTATCTTACGTTCATGAGAAAAAAAATATAATAATTATATATATATATAGTTATAATATGTATATAATATATATAATATATATAATAATAATATTATTATATATTATATATATTATATATATATTATTAACATATATATATTAGTATATATATATTTATATATATATAAGAGGTGGCAGTAGTGATACGTCACTTCACACGCATACTCCGTTACTAACGAAATTAAAGTTTTAGTTCACGTATATTTTTATTGCTGGGTTATGAAAGAAACTAGAGGTGAGGTGGCAAGAGGATGGATTGTTTAGAATTATGTGATAATGGAATAGAGTAATAACGAGTGCCTCACTTAGCTCTAGTCTATACTCCTGAGGTACGATTCATAGTTTGTGAGGCGAATCTGAAGAGAGTATTGGAGAGAGATGATAAAGAGTCGGAAGGAGTTGGCAGGGTAGTAGTAAAGAGAGAGTATGGATTGTAAATCTTTACGTGAGGTACTCTGAGCTCAGCTGGTAATACTATGATTGCGATGTAATGCTATCTTATACAAGAGGAAATAAGTAAGTTTAGTTGTGCCAAGTTTATTTGTGCCACGGACACAGAGTGATGATGTCGATTCTTAAAATTATTATGACATGCTGAACATACCAATACACCTGTAAAAACATTAGTCTTTAATTTAGATTAATGGATTTTGAGAATGAATAACTAAATGGACTTTGTTATGCAAATAGGTTATAACCATTCCACATCATTTTTTTTTCCCCCCTGATTATCTCCACAGAACTGATATTATATATTAGGGGTATGGGGGAACCATCTGACATAATTTGAATAGGTTATATATATTTTAGAGACACGGTCGACGACACATGCAATCCTATAGATAATTGTATCAACTTGTAATGGTCTGCATTTCTTGTGTATATGAGTTGAGAGTCAACATGAACCCTCAGTTATGATGCTGTTCTGCATTAAATAAACAATTTAATTTAAATAAGAACCAATTAATTCTGTACTTTTATAAATTCATAGCTGTGGATGTGATCACACAAAATACTTAACCATTAAAGTGTTATAATAAATGTTAACTATATATAAATAGATAGTTAGAATGTCCTAAAATTTAAAATACAGAAATATTTAAGATAATATAGAGTATAATGTTATAAAGTTAATGAAACTCTTACCTTAAATTTCAATTAATGAGATAGTTGATCTTGGTTTACTTTGGAAAGATCAGATATGTTTGGTGGAATTGAATGCGATCCAATTTTTAGCTGATACAAGATTGCAAGATTATTATCCGTAAGTTCAGCACGCAAACAATTCTTGGCAAAATTTAATTGGGAAAATAGATTGCTCAAATCGGTAAGTTGCTGAAAACAATTATATAATTTTCAGTGTGTGATTCCTAAGAAGTAGATACTATTCAGTATCTATTTGCAAATTTACAAGGATTTACAAAATTCCAAAATAGATAAGCTATTAAACTTTGATTTTAATGTATTTTCTGAATGTAATTTAATTAACTCAAGTTGCAAGAAATAAGGAACTTCATCTGTCTTCGCATCAAAAGGAGTTTCAAATATTCGCGGTGTTCGCTCATGTTTTGTAAATCTAATTTAGAAACCTCTTTGAAATGCTCTGAAATATTGGAACACTCTTCACCATACTCCACCGTTGATTCTGGTTTCTGCTGTTTCAGTGTTGGAAAATGTACCACACAATTTCACTTCGGTTGAGTTGCAAACATTTAAAACATTGTTTCAAAGTAACAATTGGCAACAAGAGAAGTAACAAGCTGACTTGGTCCTTGTAATTTCAAATTTAGATAATTTAGGTAATTAGTAGTAATATCGATCATAAATCCCAAATCATATAATCATTTTTAGTTCTCTAATTCCATTCTTCGTTACCTTTTTCATTTTGATAGATGTCCAACCCAAAAGCAAGCGACTCACCCTAGGGGAATGGCCGTGGGGCAACTAACCTATGGCCTCTCTTGAATTTCTAATTGGGAGATTAAGGACATGATTGTTTTCAATGACTCAAAATCTCAATTCTTTCATCTTACTACTCGATATAATCTCCCACACAGCTCAAACCCTCGTCTGCCCTTAGAATTCTTAGGGTTTCTTTATCTCGTGATTTTAATTGGAATGATCACATTATTTCTCTTTCTAAACCAGCTTCTAAGAGGTTGGGTGTTCTCTAGGGGTATCGTTCACTTGTATGAAGTATGCCTTACACATCTAGGGTGATTCCACTCACATAGCCCTTGTTTAAAAGGTGGAGTCTAAGGCTTTTCGTCTTATCCAACTCTCTCTCTCTCTCTCTCAATCTTTCTCTCTCTCTCTCTCTCTCTCTCTCTCTCTCTCTCTCTCTCTCTCTCTTCTCTCTCTCTCTCTCTCTGTCCAACTCTCTGACCCCCAGTCTTCACTGCTATGCTCAATCTTGCATGTACTCTACTAGTAAAGTCAGGAACACAATTCCTTTATATATATTCTCAAACTACTTTGATTTGAACACTTTCAAACGCAGATATCGGGGAATGTTCGGCCTTTTAATGGACACGGTTTGGCAATTTCCCCTAACTCTGGGGGAATTTGGTAGGACTCTGGTCTTTGTCTCCAAGAGGAGACAAGTAATATACTATATATATATATATAATATATATTATATTATATATATAATATATATTATATATAATATATATAATATATATATATATATATATTATATATTTATAATTTATAAATTTAAAAACTAAAAATATATATATATATATATTATATATATATATATATATATATATATATATATATATATTCGAGGAGTACCGAAATTCCGTTCGGAATTTCAAATTTAATTTCGGTTACAGTTCCGGCCGGAGCAGAAATTTATTTTCTTTCTGAAAAGTAACAAACAGAAGTTACAAGTAGCAAACAAGTAACAAGTAACAAGTAACAAGTAACAAACAAAAGTTACCCGTTTAGTTCATTATAAAAATTTCTCCTAAATATCAATTGGGACTTAATATTTGTTGTTGTTTTTAAATTTACGATATGACTACTACTGCTGAAAATAAAGTTCCATTGCAACGTATAAAACAAAAGCGGCAATGCATGTTCACTATATAATAATCAAATCATTTATATACTTGCCTACCAATCCTTTTTAAAAGTTGCGAATGAACTATTAGCTACCACATTCGAGGCAAACCAGTCTAAGCATGAACTATATGGTTTCTGATGAGGTATTTTATCAAATCTGACAAAATGATATTATTTACCTATTGTGATCTCCACTTCTCTCTCTCTCTCTCTCTCTCTCTCTCTCTCTCTCTCTCTCTCTCTCTCTCTCTCTCTCTCTCTCTCTCTCTCTCTCTCTCTCTCTCTCTCACACACACACACACACACATGTCTTGTAAGAAAAACTTACTCTTCTCAGTGGAAGTGTTAGATGAAAAAATATTATATCTTTGAATTATGTCCCATTCAAGAAATCTCCTTTCCATTGAAAACATGTCCATTTCCTTCAATCTTATTTCGTAAACCTTATTTGCAAAACTATGTTATTCTTTTTGCTCTACAATATACTCCCTCAAACATTTCAATGTACTTTATTAGGTAAAGGGGTTCAAACCAGCACAGTATGCAATTAACTGTCTAATAAAACTGTTATGAGGTTTGATAAAAATATATTTCCTGACAGAAATAGTTAATTTAGTATCATCATCAAATTTAGAAATCCTCCTTTTTATTCTCTCATCATTGTCATTAGCATACTATAACAAGAAAAGAAGCGTAGTCCAGTATTGAAAACGCGCATGAATAGGATAACACGCAATTTTTTCACAAAGCTAGAAGTGACTGGTTTTAATATATAATTATAAATTAAGGGGGAATTTTGTTTACTTGTTACTACTTTCAAACAATATTTTTATCCATTTTGAAAAAACCACCTGTGTAAGTATAAATCCTTATTTGTTATATAACTTTTGCGTTAGTCATTATCTTTTGTGAACACAGCTTTTATCATAAATATCAGTGACTCTCGTCTTTCGTCAATACAATTCATAAATATAATCAATAAATTCTAAAATATTCCGTAATTGACAAAACCTACCATATGTAGCAATCTTATATATAATATATATATATATTATATATTTTGTATATATTATTTTATTTCCTGTATTAAACCTTACTATGTTGTTTATTACTATTTTTAAAATTATTTTGGTCTTTTTTAAAAAATCTTACACAGAGATTTAGATGTATTCTTGTATCACACTGTTAAATTGGGAAGACTTTTTGTCTTTAGCGATGATATTTTTAGTTAGTTAGCCGGCAATGAACCGACCAAGGGCGTGGGGTTTTAAAAAAAAATTACACGCGAGAGTCGCTGACGACGCTGAGCAGATTGGTATAAAATGGTATTTAAAAAAAAAAAAAGAAAATGTAGCCGTGAGCTATTACAGTGAATTTATTTATGAAAATGTTAGCTCCAATATTTGTTTAAAAATAAGAAGACTATAAACAAGTAAGTATTCTTTTGCCTTTAAACTTAAATAATATTGTAGTCTTGGTTCTGAACAATCTCCTTTTTATTAAAAAGAGTAAAAATAAGTTCCTATTGATTAGCGGCGGCTCCATAATATGACTCAGTTGTATTATAGAGTGCCTTTCCTGAGAAACCTCCTCGGTTGTACTTTTTTTTTTGTGCATAGTTTTTGTGTTTTTCTATCATTGTGGGTCAAGGTGCAACCCATTCACTCTTAGATCTTACAACTCGGGTTACGTTTGAGCCTACCTTATTTCTTCTCTTATCTTTATATTTGGCATTAACACCGTCGATTCTTTCTATTCTTGTTTATTTTGGTGTACAATTAATATTTAGCCATCGTAAGAGAGCATATATAGTCACGCTGACACACAATAGTATCATTTTGAGGAGATATATATTATATCTGATATAATATAGCCATATAGACTATATGTAATATATTGGCTAATAATATCTATATTATCGATATTACTAATATATATTTACTATAATAATATATATTTAAGGCTAGTACTTTCTATTTCAAATATATTCATGAAGAAAATTCATAAATGTAATAAATATTAATACTATTATTTGAAGACGAAATCTGTATCTTTTATATTATATATAATATTTAATATACTATATATATAGTATAATACATTAAGGGTGAGTAATTATTTGATTCTTTATAACCACTCGATGAGTACATTGTTATAAACAGTATCTAAGCTCGATGATACACTCCGTTTACTAACAGTGAAAAGTGTGATCGATCTATTTATTTGCTGGGTTGTTCATTCTAAACCTTAGGTATGGCTGATGGTGGGCAGAGGATTTTGTAAAGATATTATATGAGAAAATGAGAAAGTTAGAGTGAAACGTTGCCGTACCTATTCACTCTCCGGATGATATGATATGAAGCGAATATTTCAATGAGAGTTTGAGATGATTAGATATAGTATTGAGCAAGTGAAAAGAATGTTTGAGAATCATCTAATGTGATACGACGCATATCTATTGGGCCACGTATACGTGTCTTGGAATATTCTTTTAGTTCTTTTCATAGGTATATAATTTTTCTTGTAGTTGCTTGTTCTTGAAATGTATAGGTGTCTATAGTTCCTCAAAACCTTGTTCTCAACATACGGCATGAGTTAAACCGACTTCAGTATAGATATGTTTTCTATATGCTGCACGCTGTATACCTTACCTAGTTTCCTTGTAATTTATGGCGTACTAGTTAGTGCCAAGTTATAATTGGTTGCATATGTTTATATTGCTTGGTGTCAACACGTGACTATTGCTTGTCATTTATAAGATATGAAGGAGTCACGTAGAAATCAAGACTAGCTTTGTTCTTTATATATGGGTTATTTGTGAACTTCTATGTTTTATGATATTTATATTTGTTACCTTGTGACTCCTTAGGGTCGTGTATCTTAGAGTTTTTATCGAGAATATTTTGTAGTATTCTATATGGTGGTGCAAGGGAAACGCCATTATCGTACTTGAAATAATGAGGTTACGTACATTAATTGCTATTATTATCTTGGGGGCTCTACATGATCTCGTTTAAATTGCGATTATCATTATATATATTTCGTGTCTGTTTATATTAAAAATTTGGCAGCACATATCTCTGACAAAATACTATATGAACAAGTTGGTCGCAGCAAAACACATATATTGAATATATTTGAATTTATTATAATATCAAAGTAATATGTTAAGTGGTAGACTTAGATATAATACATTAGTTTAAATATATATAAACCCTATATATATTGATTATAAATAATTGAAAAAACTGATTTATATAAGCTACTTATACCTATTATTACTTTATCCGAATTAGGTCATATTAAATTGACCTGCTAAGGTATTATAATATATATATGTGTTTATTACTATCTTAGTTGCTCATCTTATAGTACCTTATTTATGACATAATTATATATATACTATATATGGTATATGGTTATGGAATAATATGAATATATAGGCTATTATCATTAGAATTTTTACCATAGAATAGGCCTAGCATGAGTATTTATTGGGTATTTATAGTCCTAAAACAATCTAGTCTCAGTCTTATTAGTAGGTGTATGCACGCTTATAATAATATTAATTTTATATATTATAGAGTTCTTTTGATATAATATCGAAGCCCATTAGTAAATTGGTGAGCTAACTCTTTTATCTTGCCTATTGAAGTATATATATAATATATACTGGACTGCGTATATACTATCCCATTATATATTGGACCTGACCTAAAGTTTTTAGTAATGATCACGTCAGATCGCTTATTACTTATTTATTATGATAAATAGACATTTAATTTAAAGATTTTTAATACTATAAGATATTATTAGTTTTGGTTAGAATTTAAACATACTTTGTATTTGGGATATACTCAAATTAAATTAAATTATGTAGTCATGTGATTTCTAAGAATTATGATATAGCGGTAGTGGGACACCTTATCTGATTATATACTATATAATACTTTTAACCTATTATATAACATTTATGAGGCCTGTGTGTGGAAATATCGTTACTCCGCTTCCTCCGTGATGAGCTAACGGATAAGAGCATTTTTTCACTCTGTATATTTATTTAATTTAGAAGGCGGTATTAATGAAAGAACTAGAGGTGAGGTGGCAGAGGAGGTAGTTAGAAATTATGGCAGAATGGAGAAGAGAGTAAAACGTGCCTACCTATTATATCCGATGATTTGGTATTGTTGAGCATATCTGAATGAGAGTTTGAGAGACTATGATTAAGGAAATTGAAGGAGATTCTTGAGTCATAGGAGGAGTAAAGAGTTTATCATATTTTTGGAGAGTATAATTGCTAGGCTATCAAGGTAAAATCTGAAATGAGTTTGAGTGTTACTATTTTCAGGTCTATAATTGGTCTGAGCTATGTATTGCCCTATGTTCTTGAGTAAATTGGCAGTTCCATCGTGTGTCGCGAAATTTCCTTGTTCTCAAATATTGGGGACCTGACCCAAGTGAATTGTTCTTATATTGGCGTCACGGACCTACAAATTCCTTGTCATTATTAATTATTTTGCAAAGTGAAGATAGACTCAGTTGTTTGACCTTTATATTGGGGTCACCTATGATCACACACAACTTATGTTCGATATTTATTTATGTGAGTCAAGCGTATGTCTCAAGTTTCGCGCGTGTGTTATGTAGTGATATGGCCTCTATTGTAGACTACATTTGTTATCTTGTATATCTTTATTTATATGGAGCGCTTGATTTGGGCCCAGTTCTCTTTTTTGTCGCTCTTTTGTCAATATTCGATTTTAATATTTGATAAATTTATATTAAACATGATGTGAGCAAGATTCTACGTTTATAACATTTATCTTTGTTCTCACATACTATGGTTGTTTGTTAACTGTTATCCACGTTGTGTTCCATAATTTAACTATATTTACTTTACTATAGTGAATGGTGCGATGACGCCTAGCTTTTTGTGACTCTTTTAATAGCTCTATGTATATCATGATCCATATTTCGACAACTAGAGAAAATACAAAAGCAGTTGCGCAGAGTACATCTCTGTAGATATATATATATATAATTTTGGTACTTTATGATAGGAAAGCTGTTTCCAACTTTGACCTTATATATGATATTATTATGTTTGGTACACTTAAGTATATACAATTATATATATTAATAATTTTTACTTACTTTAGGTTTTTTTAAACATTATACTTTGACACCTTTATTCAAAGAACTTATATTTGTTATGTTTAGGATAATCCTTCATTATTATATTTATTAGGTTTTGAAGAGCTTTGCTTGGAAAATTTATATTTACATGAGATAACACATATAAAATAATTTAATGTTATTGGGTCTTCTAAATATAGATTGAAGTGGGCCAGGATACATGTATTCTCCGAGCTTCTTCCGTACTATTACGAGATACAACTTTTTTAATCGTATTATTTGGTTATTTTGGTGCTTGGGAGCTCATTGAAAGAACTATGTAGGATGAGGATGGCTAGTGATTGGCTCGAGTTAGAATAATGGAGAATGGAATGGGAGGCACAGTTGTAAAAACGCTAGAACATGTATTTTATATCCGGGAGATATTGTGTTATGTGACGTTGAGCGAATCTGAAGAGAGTTTGAGATGATTGGCTAGAGAGTAATATTATGGGGCATGGAGTTGAAAGAGCATTTTGTCAATCTCTAATTTGGGTAGCTGGCACTGTGAGAGCGTTTGACTGGATTTTTGGTTGACTTTTCATAATTTAGATATTCAGTTAGCATTGTTTTTTGATAAATTATTTGTATGTCACGTGGCCCAATCACGTGATATCACTCAATTTTCTTGAGTGAGGTAACCTAGAACCTCCAGTTATGACTTCTTGAGAGTGCGTGATTCACGATCATATTAGGATCTTACAATTGACTTCAGTTTATGTTGTGTTATAATGTTCATCCTGAGAGCAATACCATAGTTGGATGTTTGCTTTATTTATAAATTGCACTTGCACCTTTATGTGCGTAGTCCCTCTTTCAAAGAGGTTTTATGGGGTGGGAAACTCTCTCTGAGTCTCATCTCATTTTATGTGAGTTGCGAGTAATCGAACTTGAGACATAACACCAAGTTTTGCCTTTATAAATTTAATACTTTCGTTTCTTTGTTTTATCAGTTTTTTATGAGTTTCTATTTCTATATATAGAGCACTATTGGAGAGCATTAATTGATCTCACACTTAAAATTATATTGGGGGTTTTACGCATTATCCTGAGTCTATTTCTCACAATATCGTTTCTAATCATATTTGAACGGTTTTAGCGAGCGCACGTATGTCTGTTCTGCTTAAGTTACTTTGCGTGCTATAAAATTTGGCAACACGACAATACATATATTAGACTATGTGCAAGATTTACGAATCTGTATCTGATAATCTAATGAATATTATAATTAAAGATAAAAAAAACGTAGAATTTAATCACATGTAATGGTTAACAACAACAAAACAACGAAAAAAAAGCCGCGTTATATTAATAATAAAATAAAAAAAATAATTCTTTTGACTCATATACATGAGGTTATTATTATTTAGTATAAGTTAATATTAAATAAATAAAAAAATATAAAAATAAAATGATTTTGTATCTATATTGAATATTACTATAATCTATATTTAATTCTGTAGTTTAATATAACTATTATGGAGGAAGCAGTCTACTCGACCTTCTATCTTCGTGATTGTCTTTACAACTTATTAATTTTCAATACCTATATATATATATTTATTATAATATTACTTATTATTAGTCCCGGTTTTATATACTCAAACACTAGTAGTTGCCTATATATTATAAGGTATATATAATACCCTATACTATTTATTAACAAAACTTAGGTTCATTATATAAATGACTTAAAAACTCACTTACTATATATTAATTATAATAATAATTATTTTATTTAATTTGCCTATATTTCGATACATAGTCCTTTTTTCTGACTCTTTAAAAAAAAAATAAAAAAAAAATTATATACTTATATATATATTGTGATTAAAAATGTCATTTGTCATACTCTCCTACCGCTTTTCTTTTCCGCTTTACTTATATATGAAATTTATATATTCATTATAACTTAATTTTAATTTGGCTGGGCGTTTAATAGTAGAGAATTAAAGGCAGAGGTGGCAGACAGAGGATGGTGTTAGAATTTATAATTTGAGAAAATGGAATAAGAAGTGTAAACTGGAGATTGTCCCTCAACCTATTAATATCCGGATGATTTGGTCTGTCCAACCTTTCTTTAGCAGTCAAACTGTTGCACTAGTTAAGAGAATGATAGAAAAATAATTATAGCCAGATGTATATGTCATCTTCTAATTATTGCAGTGTAGACCTGTAGACACTAGGTAACTGTGAGTATGGATTGTAATATTTTCAGGCTCTTATAATATTGTATCATGACATTTAGTAGTTATGCTTGTTCTTGACTTTAGGAGAGAGGACTCGTCACTTGTGTGTGAGCCCAAATTCCATATCTTATCGTTCTATCAAACTATTGGGGTAACCTGACCCCTAATTTTGATTGGTTCCTCTGTATATTGCATAGTCACATCAACGTGAGACAGCTCATGTTACCTTGATATTTCATTGTCTATTCTGATTCTTAGAATAGAGTAACCTGACCCAGTTGCTTGTCTCTTGTGTCATAATTAGTGTGATGCGACCAATTTGACCAGATGTGCCTATTAGAATAATGTCATTTCCCCTGATTTGGTGTTGTTATATTGTCTATATTTAATCGCGGGGACACTCTTGTACTGCTACGCTGGCGATGTTCTTTGTTTTATGAAATGTTTGTTTTTATTGATATTATCACATTGAGTCGGTTGTATGACAACCCCATTATCTTTGTTCTTGTAAATAAACATCGGAGTTACGTTACTGGTTCCCTTAAATTTGCTGAAGGAGCATACCATAGTAATCTCTACTTTTATAATTTTTGGCGGTTACATGAGCGCGTAGTGTGCGTTCTTCTCTCTATGTGGAAAGAATTCATAGCAATAAATATGCTAGTCTGGCTCTAGATTATGATATTACTCAGTATAAGTATTCCTATATATATATATAGTTACGTACTTTCAAATCTAAAACAAGATAAGAATTAAATATTATAAATTATTATTATTTATATATATTCTATCATATTTTTCAATATGCAGTTAATACTGTACTATACTAGTTACTATTTTATGTTATTAACTATATTATAAAATATATATATTGAAACTTTATATAGAATAGTATATTACTTTATATTATTTAAAAATAAAATAGCTTATACTTATAATGAGATTTATTTAGAGTACTTATATGGCGGATACCTACGTGTGTGTCTGACCTATAAGTATATATATATATAATAACTTAGTTTTGGAAGCAGATGAGTGCATGGATATGCGTTACCTCCTCTCGTTACTATCAACGAGATATAAGTTTTTCACTGATATTTTTATATTAGTTCTGAGGGGTTATGAAGACTAGAGGTGAGGTCAATACCGGGCAGAGATGGTGTGAATTTATGGACAGAATGGAAGAGGATGAAACGTGCCCAACTAGTTGATAGTCGCGGATGATTTTGTTAGAGTGAAGAATCTGAAAGAGAGATGATTGAGTCAGAGAGGATTGAGCGCAGGGTTGTGTAAAGAGATGTATGTCATGCGTCACGTAATCTGTGGTAGGCGTGTGCACGGAACTGATGGATTTAGTCTTTTCAGTCTGACTAATGATTGGCTCTTTTGTAGTTGCTTGGAGTTCCAGAAATTGGAGAGTGAACCGGTTAGGAAGCAACCTAAAGGTCCTTGTTCATTCTATATGTGGGTAAAAACCTGACACCCAGATGATTAGTTCTTGCCTTTGAGATTGCGGTCAGCGGACCTCAGTTCCTTGTAATTTACGTTGTCAGTTTCTTGTTCTTTATATTGAGATCACCTGACCCCATTGCTTGTGTATATTTATATTATATAGTAGAAATTATATAAAATGTAAGCTCTATATCACTGGAGTTATATGATTAAAATATGTGTCATTATTTAAATTTAAATTATAGCTTAAACACCCAGTTGCTTGTTCTTTGTTTTAATACAGTTTCTTTTGCTTTTTTCATTTATGGTCAGGTGAATGCATTATAATACTTTGAGAGATATAATATTAATAAATGATGAGTGTCCCGTTACCTCATTTTCTTATTCTTTTTATTGGGTCTACTTGTGGAGCCCTATGTTGCTTCTTCTTTCATGAATAAGGACGCTAATCTTTAATTATTTATTAAATGGGCAAAACAAAATAAACAACAAGAGTCAGGCTTACAACGATACTTTGAAAGATTAAATAAAATATTAAAGGTCTAAACTTATAGATGGCATTTAATGGATTTTAAAATTTTACCCCTTATTAATTAATATACCTATATATATATATTACTCCTTACTCTATCTATAAACCTGTAATTTTATAAGTTTCTTTTAAATTCTTTGAGGTATATATTTGATTAGTTTTATAAGTATATATATATATATAGGCCATAAATATTATACGTTATAGATATATATTAGCTAATAACTATAATATATTATTAACGTATATCTAATATTTATATAGAACTAAGTACATGGATACGTTACATGCCTCTCGCATAATTCCCAAAGAGTTTATTCGATTATTGTGGCCTGAGGGTTATGCACACACGAACTAGATGATGAGAGTTGACGTAATAAAGTTACTAGATGGTGTTGAATTATTTGGAAAGAATTATGTCACAGCATGTACCCAATAGTCCTTCTAAAAACAAGAGGATTTAATATTGGTTGTATGAGGCGAATCTTAAGAGAGTTTGAGATCTTGGTAGAGAGATTTGGCAAGGGTGTGTAAAAGATGTTGTTACAATACATCATATTTATTGGAGAAGCGTGTCGAAGTGAATCTAATTTTGATGGATTTTATGAGTTTCTTTTCAGGTCTTAAATAATTATTTGAGCTTGTAAAGTTGCTGAGTTCATATTGAAATGTGAGGAAGTAAAGTTCGCCCATATTTTCTTGAGTTCTCGAATAATTGCGGGAGCAGAAACCTGACCCTAATGCTCTGTAATAGATTCGTGAGTTGCGGTCCGGACACTCTAGTTCGTGGATATATTTTGAGCGAGTCTATGACATTCAGATCGCGCAGATTACCCTTTATATTCTGGCGGCAGAGATCGAGGCTAGAACGCTCCATGCTTTATGAGCTTGTTCTTTATATATAGGGTCCACGTGAGCGCCAAGTTGTACTTGATTTCTTTATATATAGGGGTCATGTGACTTCAGTTGTTTGATCTTTTATATATTGCGATCTTGAAACTCGCGTTCCACTGAATAAAAATAAAAATTAAAAAAAAATATAAAAAAATCCACCTCCAAATTTATGCTTTTGATATTCTTGTTTATTTTATCAGTTTTTTGTTTTATATATGGGGTCAGAGGTGAACCATTAATCTTGTTTCTTGATTAAATGGGATAGTATTATCGATACTCATATACACACCATATTCCTTATTACTTTAATATTTGGGGTTAACAATGACCCTAAGTTATAGCTTACTTCTTATATTTTGGTGTATTATATTATTATGGCAAATCGATAATATAACAAAAAGCAGTTGCCAGATTACATTATGGAGAGATATATATATAATATATATATAATATATATATAATAATCTATATATTATTATATATATCTATATATATAAATATATAATTATTAATATATATATAATATATATTATTAATAATATATATATATATATACTTATTATATATATTATATATATATCTAAAAAAAAGTTTACACACCTTCACGAGGGAATTATATATATATATATATTATATATATATATATTATATAATATATAATATATATATATAATATATATATATATATATATATATGAATATAATATATATTAGAAGAAGACTATTCATAAGAGGTGGTCAGGATACGTTACTCCGCTTCTTCGTTACTAACGGAATAAGTTTTCGATTTTTTATTTGGCTGGTTATGAAAAGAACTAGAGTGAAGGTTGGCAGAGGCATGGTGTTAGAATTAATTGAGAATGAATAGAGTGAAACGTGCCTACCTATTATAATCGGATGATTTGGTTTTGTGGCGAATCTGAAAGAGAGTTTGAGATTGATTGGTAGAGACTTGGCAGGGTGTGTAAAAAATGTTGTCATCTTCTAATTTGGGGTGCTGTGCACTGGTTACTTGATGGATTTAGTTCTTTCCAGGTCTATAATTTTGCTTCTAGTTGCTTGTTCTTGAAATTGGAGTCACGTGGCCCAAAATCCTTGTTCTCACTATTGGGGTAACCTGACCCCCGTTGATTTGTTCTTTTTATTGCGGTCACGGACCTCAGTTCCTTGTAATTTACATTTGCAGTTTCTTGTTCTTTTATATTGGGAGTCCCTGACCTCCCAGTTTGCTTGTTCTTTATAATAGGGTCACGTGACATAAGTTGCTTGTTCTTTATATAGGGTCATGTGACTCAGTTGTTTGATTCTTTATATTGGGGTCACCTGACCCAGTTGCTTGTTCTTTGTTTATCAGTTTTTTGTTTTTTATTGGGGTCAGGTTAACCCATTATCTTGTTCTTAATATTGGGGTTACGTACTCCATTTCCTTATTCTTTATATTTGGGGTTACATGACCCTAGTTGCTTCTCCTTTATTTTGGTGTATTAATATTGGCAAACGAAAATACAAAAGCATTGCCAGATACATTGGGAATATATATATATATATATATATATATATATATATATCACCATAATATATATATATATATATATATATATATATATATATATATAAGAGAGGAGAAGAGAAGAGAGGTGGTGGATGTATTTAGTAAGCTTCCTCCGTTCTAACGGAATTAAGTTTTCGATTTTATTTAAGTTAAGGTTATAAAAGAACTAGAGGTGAGGGTGGCAGAGGATGGTGTTTGAGAATTATGGAGAATGGAAAGAGTTTAGGGCGTGCCCTACCTATTATATCCGGATGATTTGGTTTGTGGGGCGAATCTGAAAGAGTTGAGCTGATTGGTAGAGAGATTTGGCAGGGTGTGTAAAAGATGTTGTCATCTTCTAATTTGGGTAGCTGTGCAAACTGGTAACT
>JABUQX010076189.1:45000-50000 GCA_015478945.1 Trachelipus rathkii
TTCCATAATTTCCATTTGATGGTTGAGTTTTCTACAACATAAGTATTAACATTCCAACAAAATGTTATGTAAATTTCGAATCTCCTGATTGCGACGTACTTTGGTTTTAATTCTGTCTTTCTAAAACAACTATAATTTTGTGCTTTAATTAATAGTCTCCTAACTGAACATATTTTCTTGCTATATTTAGTTTCTCACTACGTCTCGCGAGTCTGATACGCCTTCTCGTTCAAACACTGAGGTTCTCTATTTAAGGTATTCTAGTTCACACAATACTGTTCCTCCATACTGATTCTGGAAGGGGGAAAGCAGAGTCATTCAGCATTCACATAGGTCTGGAGCAACTATTTCGGAAACAACACATATTTCTCATCGTTTTAAACAATTCTTGAACAACTTTGACCTGTGCCTGGCCACTAGCTTTTTTCTCATTATAAATACTCCATCTTTGACCCTATTGGTAAATCGGACCACAAAATTATGTTTCTTAATTTTAATGCTTGCTGTCCAACCCCTCCATCCTGCCCTAAGCCTATCTTCTAGCATTTTAATTGGACTGACTGGGGTTTGGCTTACTTCTAAATTAACTATCAGTGTGATGAATGCTTTGATTTTGAAAGCACTTCAGCTTCTGCAGATAAGATGGGGACTGCAAACGCTGATAAGATTAGCAGGTTCATTCTTTATTCGACTAAATAATTCTCTCCACAAAATATGGTTCGACCGTAATTGTTCTCTGGCATTCAGGCTAGAGACAGTGGCGTTCGGGAGTGGAAAAATTCTCGTTCTCCTATCACTCTTGCTAATTTTCATTAAGCTAGAAATCGTATGCAGGGATACTCTTCGACGAGCAAAAGCGGGCTTTCAATCAACGAAAGTGCGCTAACCCTCTTGGTTCATTAACAATTCTTCTCAGATTACCATCAAACTAACTATATCCTTTCATTTGTCAATCATTCGACATTTATATGCTCAATCTTTCTGTCTAGATGATTCCTCCAACTGAAAAGGCAATCTCTTCGGCCTCTATTTTCCTCAACTTAATCCTGGACGATTCTGGCATTTCTCATCTCCTCCTTCTTCTCAGGGGTCTATCTTTGCCTGTGATTAATTCGATCGGGTATTGGGCTCCTGAAATCTAGACGTTAGGAGGGCGGGTGCCGGATGGCATTCCTCCCCATGTTTTGAGGGGAGTGTGTTTCCGTGCTATCCCCGCCTCGTTCAACTAATATTCTTATGTCTCAATTACTAAACACACTTCTCCCTCAGTGTGGAAAGCACGGCCAATCATGTCAATCTAATTCCGAAAAGGAAGCCGTTTCTGATCCTTCTAACTAATGCCCTATAGCTCTCACTTGCATCTATCTAAGATCTTTGAACTCTTCTCAACTCTCATTTCGTTAGATCATCTGGATCTCATTCACTTCTCTTTCCGTCGCAGTACGTGCGCTTTCGGCACTCAGGTCCTACTGGCGATATACTTCCTATCTTACTTGATTTATGGGTTTTTCGCCCTTAGGAACTACGGGGAACTTGCGTGGTGGCGCTTGACATTCCAAAGCATGACCGCGTATGGCACGCGTCACTGCTCTCCAGCTCCCTCCTTTGGGTTTCCTCCTTCTCTTTGCTTTACTTATGCTCTAGTTTCCTTCAAAATGCTCAATATCGGCTGTTGTTGATGGGGCGACTTCTTGCTTTTCTGTCAATAGTGGTGTTCCTGCAAGGGTTTAAGTTATTCCTACTTTATTCCTACTTTTCAATTAATGAATTTCTCCCCTGCACATCTAACTCTATCACTCATATGCTGATGATTCGACCCCTTCAATTCTTCAACTCATTTCAATTCTGCTCCTTCTTTTAACTTCTAGAATTGCCTCCGTCTTAATCTTTCGATTTCTATTCTCGCAGATCTGAATAGAATTCCGGGTGGGGTGTCTCAACCTTGTGAATTCAATTCTTTAAAACTCAATTCTACAATCTCCTCTCAAAAACACTTCCAACTTTCCTATCTCTTTTGACGGTTCTCTTCGTTCTCTGTTGACAATAATAACCATCTTGGCTTAACATCAACAAAAATGTCTTGGAAACCTCACATCACAACGGTTGCTAGGGGGGTCTCAAAAACTGGGAGTTCTGTTTAGACTCCGAGACTTTTTTTCCTCTTCTCAGTTGCTCCAGCTATACAGGGCTCATCCGCCCTTGTATGGAGTCTGCTCTCATATCCTGGGGGGGCTCTGGTTTCAACCCGGTTTTGGATAGGGTCGAGTCAAAGGCAAAGGCTTATAAACTGTTACTGCCTTTCCACTTCTCTTGACGCTCTATCTTTGGCGGCGCGATGTTGGTGCTTTATCTCTTTTTCTATAGTACCGCAGCGGCAAGTGTCGAGGGAACTTATCACTCGGTACCTCCACCTTTAAGTCGCCCTCGTAGAACTAGGGGTGCTGTGTCGCACATGAGTTTGTGTTGATGTGGGTAACTCCAGGCTTAGTTCGTGAGGTGCTTCCTTCTTTCTGCCACCTCTGTTCTGTGGACTCTTTCCATTTCTTGTTTCCTGCTGATTTAATCTCCCCCACTTTAAAAGCCTGCGTCTGTGCTCATCTGCGTAACTTTTGAGGCGTATAACACTTTTGAGGCTGTAACACACCTCTTGATAGCGCTCTGCGTGAGTGGTGGTGACAACTGTAAAAAAAAAAAAAAAAAAAAAAAATATATATATATTTATATATTTTTTAGTTATTAGAGGAAGATTATAGTTAGCTTATTATGATAGTAAGGTAGTACTTTGTAGTTCTTAGTAGATTATAGTTAGAATATAAGTAGTATTTAAGAAAATATTATGTAGTTATTAGAGGTAGGTTATAGTTAGCTTATATGTAGTATCTAAGGTAGCATTTCGTAGTTCTTAGAGGTAGATTGTTGTTAGATTATAGGTAGTGTTTTAATCCTTTCTTTAATAAGAAATATGCACAATATGTGCATTTGTAACATGTAACAAATTTGATGCTAAATTATTATAATAATTAAATCATGCGTCATGACTTTTACAGCTTGTAATTTTGATCAAAATTAAATAATAAAATTTCCACAAAATTAATGTTATAATAATAATTAATATCTATTAATATCTTAAACTACTATTAAATTTTTGAAAGTATGTATAAAGTTTCCTGAATTTTACTGGGTGAGGGCTCTAAACCCCCCCCCCCAAAACTCCACCCCTTCGTGAGAGAGTCAGAACATCTCCACCTCTCCTCCCCTCTGCCCCTCCATCTCAGACTTTCCTTGTCCGACCTTGTAACGAATTTTATTTAAGTAATTTTGCATTCAAATATTTACTACCAAAGACTTAATGATTACATTTTAAAATTATTTTTTTTAATTTCTTCTGACTTTATCAATATTTAAAAAAATAAGCAAAAAAAAAAAAAAAAAAAGAGAGAGAGAGAGAAAGAGAGAGAGAGAGAGAGAGAGGAGAGAGAGAGAATGTGTGTGTGAGTGTGTGTGTACAAGAGTGTTTGTTATGGCTAAATGGCTATTTAAAGTCGTCGTTCTCTTTCCTTACGAATACGAAACTTGAAAGGAAAATTTTCGGTTCTCCCTTTGTTTTGTTTGTTTTTTTGATTTTCCGTTTTATCCGTTTTTATTTGGGGTGGGGGGTCGGGGATTTAGTCTGGCCGAGAACCGGCATTTTCCGCACCGCATACCATCTCACCGGGTTCGTCGCCAAACACAAGCTGGGGTAAAAAGCGATTAAACTTGCTCCGTAGTTAGTACCAGAGGCCTAGAGTGGGTAATGGAGTCGGACCTTTAGACCCTTTCTATACGAGCACCTGAAACGGTTCGCTTTTAACGCCAAGCAAACGCCAGTTGAATATATCATTAAGGGCATTTAAGGCGCCCATAAAGATGGAACAATGTACTACTTATTAATCCATTTAAATGGCGTTTTTACCTGGTCAAAAACGACGAGCTCTATGTGTTTGTATAGGAAGAGACATACATCAAAGTGTCTAGAGTAGGGATCGGGGATGGGAAATCGGAAATTGAAGATGGAAGATCGGGAATCGGAAATGGGAGTCAATAATAATGGGAATATTCTAATCCCGATCTAATATTTTTCTTTCTTACATTGAGATAAAGTATATCAATAAGGATCTAGATGACTTTATTAAAATAAAATGGAAAACATATATATAAGGATGCTAAAAATATATTGATATTTTGTAATATATCGAGTATCCCTACATATATTCACCATAAGACCCGCCCTAAATTAGCGACAATTTGTATGAAGCTCAGCCCATATTTTAAATATGAGGAGCATCAAAACGTTTTAGTCCGTCTTCTTTATTTTAATTTAAATTTCGATTTATTCATATCTTTATTTTATTTTATAAATAAATATATATAAAAAGAAATCATTCGTTGGCTACTTCTGAAACCTCGGACGAGTTTCAAACAAGAAATATTCATGTTTTAATATTTAAATAACAGTATGAATTAGAGTTGGCAATGCACCACACTAGTGCGGTGCGTTTTGAATTATAGATGTGCGGTGTTGGGCGGAAAACTCCGGTGACCTACGAAAAAAAAAAAAAAAAAAAAAAAAAAAAAAAAAAAAAAAAAAAAAGTTATTTTCCCAATTCTGTGGATTTTATTTGGGATTATAATCAATTCCTTCTCGCAATATATATATATATATATATATATATATATATATATATATATATATATTATATATATATATAATCATATATATATTATATATAATATATATATTATATATTATATTTATTATTATATATAAATTTATATATATATTTTATAAATTTAGAAAATATTTTATATCTATATCTATTACATATATATATATATATATTATATATATATATATATATATATATATATATATAAGGATGGCCCTAGTTTGAATAAACAAAAAAAAAAAAAAAATATTTTTACAAATCAAAATATTGGACCTAATTATTATTTTTAACAAC
>JABUQX010076189.1:55000-102896 GCA_015478945.1 Trachelipus rathkii
GTACCTTTTCATATAGCGACAATATTAGGAAGGTGATGAAGTTGTGTGGTTAGAGATAGTGAGAATGGACAATATGTTTCATTCCATAGGTTTAATAAATAAATAAATTGAAATGTCAATAGTATCTTATTTTTTTAATATGCGACCTTGCAGACTTTGATTCTTCTATAATATGTTAATATTTTTAGGATGTGAACTTGTATCCCCTTGTACTATTACATATACTATACATGGTCTGGTTTCATTCCTACTTCATCTCCTGAGGTAGTTGTCAGTAAAAAGGTCACATCATTCTGGTAGTTATCAGTACAAAAGAAATATTACTATTTTAGTAACTTGTATAAAAACATCCTTCAGGTAGGCACAAGTAAAACAACACGTCAGGTCACCAGTATGAAGGACACAGTACGATGATTCATACCCTTTCAAATGTATTGATTAATTTTCAAATGCAGAAGTGTTAGGCATACTCACTTATAACCCAAATATGGAAGCAATATACACGTTTTATTTCCTTCAAGTGTTTATTAGGTTAACAAATTGTGAATTTTCATTTCGAAAAATACGGATGTTATAAATATCCACGTATATATATACACATACATGTGTATCCTTATAAAAACTAACTTCAGTTTGTAACAATTTGACCAGTAAAAATTGATGTAAATTGTTAAAGTCGGTCATATTAATGAATTGCGTAGACTATGTATAAAGGAACTTTAACAATAAAACGAAGTAACAAAGAAGGTAAATTGAGAGGCTAAGATTAAGATAAGCGATCAAGCTTTCGACCCCTGTGGGTCCTTATTGGAGGAAATGTAAAAGCACAACAGGACATAAAATTCTAATACGAACTACTGGCTTTATTTAATCTTTCGTTTTACTTTCTTCGTTACTTCGATCTATTGTTTTACCGCTTTAATGTTTTAAATACATGGGCTTAGTTAGTAGAGATATTAGAAGGATTAATTTTAAACTAGAAGACATTACAGATGGAAGAATTTATCAAATATTTTAGAAATACACGTGGGCCTTAGTTTTCAAATAGATATCATTATTATTATATCTTTCTTGTTATAACTAAATTTTAAGCTAAATTAATAGAATTTGGACTTGGTTTCTCAATAGATATTACCTTCAAGATGAATTAAAAACATATATATTTTGGATGCCATACAAAGATCTATTACCTTATTGTTTAAAAAGCTAATAAATATGTTCGTGTTTTCACGAAGATTTACATTGATATCTCCTCTTAAACAAGAATAAAAATATTTATTATTCGTAAGCGATAAAGGGTGCCGGAGTGGTTTTTAATATGTAGATTATATAAACTAAAGATTGACATTTGCTAAGTGATTAAAATATTTATGCAACTAAATCGCAATGCTAATCTCAAATTTAATATTAAGAGATATGTTAAGCCTTTGATACCAAAGGACATTTACAAGAAAGTTTTCTTCTCCAAACAAACGCTCCCATATATGTATGGTATTCCTAAGTTGCAAAAGAGAAGGTGTCCCATTTCAGAGACCTATTTATATTGGCGATTGATGTTTTTCTGTAAACTTAATAAGTGGTAGCCTCTTTTTCTTCCTTATTAGGCATAAGTGGTTTCGATAATTAAAAAATTCCGAAGATTTATAGACAATAGGCAGATCTCACCTTTATAAGCTGTTTATTAGTTTTTGAAGTAACTAGCTTTTTAAACTAAGTGTTCTATCACAATATCCAGAATGTTTTTTTCAATTTTTTGTTAAGTAACAGTTCACATGCTTGTGTGTTCCGAAAAATAAATATTTAGGGAACACCATTCATGCCCCAAAAATTATTTCTTGTTCATATAATTTTTTAAGACAAAAGTTGTGAGAGTATAGGGTTGTAGTTTTGAAGTCTATCTTAGGCCAATTTTTATATGGAATTTTTGAAACAACGTCCTTCCACGCCCCATATTATCAAGTAATTTCATGAATATGATTGTCGACGAGTCTACCATAGTCATACTCTTTCCTTTGATCGATTTTTATTAAGCAAGATTAATAATTAAACCCAACATCAAGTTTAACATTGAATTACAAGTTGATAGATGCATTCCTTTTTTAAGAGCATAATCTATAATACAAACTGGCACTGATTTAATATTTTTTATAGTATAACATGTATACTACAATTTGTTATTCTTTCTCATAGTCCTTTCAATTAAAATAAAATTATTTTTAATATGTTTTTAAGATCTTTCAACTACTGTGATCCTGATATTGGAAAATTATTTGAATATCTTTTAAGTTTTTGAAAGAATAAATATTCCTTTTTTAATTTAATCGAAAATATAAACATGCTTAATTAGTTTTTTTGGGTTGAGGGAAACAATCCCTCTATATTGAATATATTCAGTCATCCTTTCTTCTCACCTTAATTATTGACATCAGGGAGTTTATGCTTAATTTTTATTTGAGTATTAAAATTGTTTTTACGTTTGTCTGATACTCTTTCGTCAAATTTATTACAAAATCTTCTATTGAAGTGGATGGTGGGAGTTTACAATATTCCTTGTTTCTCATGTGCGAAGTCTTATCTTTCGTGAAACTTTCGAGACCATCAAAGTCTAGATTAGATCAACTAAAGGTGAATTAGATAGAGGGAAAGAGAGTATATAGCATTTTTAGGCAATGGGAAGGGAATTTGTTTATTAAGATCTACAGATAAAAAGATTCTTAAATCATTTACTGGAATCTTTTTTTATTTCTAACTGAAAGTTGTAATGTTTCCAAGTATATCTGGGATTTTTTAAATTTTGAGTCAATTACTGAGAAGATAACTATCTCAAAAAACTATTTAATATCACTGTTAAAGAAAGTGAATCAATTTTTTGTCGCTTTTGTTTTTTTAGTTGTATATAATTTAACATTTATTTTTAGTTTTTTATTAACTTTGTTAATTTTAATATTAAATTTATTTTCATTTTTAGTTCTAGGAGGAGACTGAGTTAAAGTTTCGACGTAAACTTTTTATTTTTTTAAAAAAAATTAATTCCGACTTCTTATAATTCTATTAGGTAGTGTTTAAATATATTGTTGCTTTCATTAATAAGATATTGAGTTGAAGTAACTCTTTAATTTTATTTGTTATTTGCATACAAACACGCATGAATGTACTCTACCATCATAATGAATTTTTTACCTGTTATTCATTTCAGTTAATTGTCCTTTAGAATTTCTTCAAGCTACACCAAGCTTGAAGAAATTTTAAAGGATTCTCAGAACATACAAGATTCTTTAAAAAGAGAAAGTTATTTCAATTCTTTAAAATAAACAGGTTATATTAATTTTAGTTCGAGCCATTTTCTAAGAAATATGCTTAAGTTTTATTAAGAATTCGTGAAACAGTTTTGAAGATGGAAATGTGATCCATTTATTCTTAATTTGGTAGAAGTTCATATAACACTTGACATATTTTTACCCAATCTGATGTGTTTTATAGAGGATATTTCTTAATAAAATCCAAAAAAAAAAAGGAAGAAAAACAAATTTATGTTTTTAGAAGGATTCATTTTAACTACGAAGACTTTGAAAAGAGAAAATTTTAATTAATAATGTTTAATATAATGCATTTGTTATAACAGTTTTTCAAATTTTAAGTTATTAACATCTTTCTGATTTAATAAAATGCTCGTTTTGAAGCTTAACTTACTAGAAATTGGACTGTGGGTTTCTCAGATAGATTTTCACCGCTTCAATGAACTTAATACTATCATCATTTTGGCTCCCATAAAGATGCGGTATCTCTTATTGATCTACAAAGAAATTTAAATAATGTTCGTTTATTGTCGAAGAAGATAAATCACGTGCGTATCTCAATCACTCTTAAAAGATAAAGATTATTAATTATTTGTAAAAGTCGATAAAGGTGCGGAGTGGTTATTTTAAATTATAATGTTATATAAATAAATTTTCAGAATCTATAAAGTGTTCTTTATTGATTTTCAGCCTTCCGCCCAATGAACAGCCATATATTTTTGAGGAGTAGTTAACCTTGATACGCAAGGACTTTACAGAGAGAAGTTTCGTCTCAATCAGAGTGCTGCCATAATTAATCGGGTATTCTAATTGCACAAGAGGTGTCATTTAGGCCTACATAGTTGGCGAATTGATATTTTTTCTAATTAATAAGTGGCTAGCTCTTTTTCTCTTGCCTTATTAGGCACAGTATCTTCCATACATATAAAAAATGTCAAGGACTTTTTAGACAAAATAAGCAGATTCATTCCTTTTAATCACTGTTTAACTAGACATATACTAGTCTTTTAGCAATGTTCTATTCCAAATTTTGATTATTTTTCCAATTTTTTGTTACCTCATATGGTCCTTATTAAACACCCAACTGTGCATTGATCCATCATCCCGAGCATACTCGATAGTAGATGAAGGAAACTTATAATTGTAGTCATCAATAAATTTTCTAAACCAATTTCCTAGCGTAATATTATCGGGAGCCTTTGCTTTAGCGTAGCAATTCGCGTCTGGAAATTTTGAAACTAGACTCCTTCACAGGCCCTAGTAATTCCAGTCATTTCACTGAAATAAGATATGCGACACTATACAAGGTAATTTACCATTCTTTTCCTTCCGATCAAGTTTTATAAACAAGTTATAGTTTAACACCAACTTCAAGTTTTTCATATGAATCTACAAAAGTTGATATAGAATTAAATTTTTTTAGACATTTTATAATTTTTTTAGAATTATTTTATAATTATAAAGTTTATCGTAAACCCCACACATTTCTCTCTTTTTTTTCTCATTCTTTACATTAAAAATAATATATTTTATATATGTTTTGTCTTTCAACACTGTGACCGATATCTAAACAAAGATTGAAGTTATCTTTCGAACTTTCGAAAAATTAGCCTATCCACATTTTTTAATTTATCGAAATATAACATAATTATTCTAAGTTTTTTTTTTGGGTTGAGGAAACATCCTACTCGCTGAAAATAATTAAAAGTCATCTTTCTCCACTTAACTTCTTGCATCAAGTTTGCTTAATCGTTTATTGAATAAAAATTGGTCTTTAGTTTTCCTGATACTTTTCAGAATTTTAATTAAAAATAATACTTCTGAATTAGAAGTTGGTGTGGAGTTATAAGATATCTTGTGTTTCGATGTGAAGAACTCTTGATTTTGCGTGAAACTTTAATACACATCAAGGTTAAGACTTAGATAACATAAAGGTGGAAGTTAGAAGAAGGGGAACGAGAGTATTGCCATATTTTAGGAATTTATTCAAAATGATCATATCGTACGATGGGATGGGCAACATTATTTATTTTAATCGTACAGATAAAAATTTAAATAATTGCTGGAATCTTTTATTTACATATTCTACTAAAGTGTAGATTTCAATATATACTGTGGGATTATTTTTTATTTTGATCAAATTAAGAAGATACATATCTGAAAAAACTTCTTGAATCATCTCAAAGAAAGTGAATAAATTTTTGGTCGCCTTTTGTTCTTTTTTACCTGTATATATTTACATTTATAGTTTTTAGTTTTTATTAAATTTTGTTAAGATTAATTTTATTTTCATTGTTAGTTTGGAAGAGGGAGGACTGAGTTAAAGTCTAAGAACGGTAAGACTTCTAAATTAAAGAAAAAAGATAAAAATAATTCCCTGTTTATTTTTAGTGGATTTTAAATTTACTTTGTTCTTTAACATTAATAGAGTTTGAGTTGAAGTATAAACTCCTTTTTAAAATATTTTTGTTATAATATTATAATATAATATATATATATATATATATATATTTTATAATAATATTTATATATAATATATATATATAATATATATATATATATATATATATTATATATATACTATATATTATATATATATTATATATATATATACAATTTATATCATTACATATATAATGCCGCACTGAAATAATGTTCAAATGAAACTTAAAAGATTTTGAGTTTTGGTACCATTTCTAAATATTTAAGAAACTGAAGGGCCCATATATCCAGCAGAGCAGAAACCTCTGGAAGAGAAGTTGAGGCAAATCTTGGATAGCTGGTCTGAAGTACTCACCACAGTACCCCTCTCACTAAGAACCTGTTTCCGTGTGAATGCCAGGAGGTCTGGGTGGACTGGTTTATTAAGTATAATACCCTATTACCCAGCTCAGCGGCCGTTGAGAGGGTGTTTAGTCAAGGCTCTGACATTCTAAGAGCAAAGAGGGCATTTTGAAAAATTTAATATTTGTTATGAAAGGGAATAGGACTTTCGAATAGCAAGAGGAGCGCGAGGATAGAGTACACCCATTCAATAAGATATATCTTTCATTTTTTGTTTAATATATTTGCATATTAATTAAAATTTAAAATAATCACTTTATTAAATACTGCGCTTTTTTTTTATATTTATTTTGCTCTCCAATTTGTACTTTTAAAAAAATTTTTTTGCGGACATGTGTGCTTTGCGCTTGGGACTAATTTTTTTTTTAATTGTGCTTTTATTTCTCACCAGCTAAGTTTTTCAATTTTGCGTTTTTGCATTTGCGCTCTAAAGTTTAAAATCGGGCTCACATCTTGAGTATTATATATATATATATATATATATTATATATTATATATATTATATATATATATTAATATATATATATATATATAATATATATATATAATTATAAATTTATAATATAATATATATATTTATAATATATATATATTTATTAATATATTATAGTATATTATATATAATGTATATATAATATAATTATATATATCTATTTATATAGTATAATATTTAATATGTATATAATATATATATTTATATATATATATATGTATATATATTATATTAGTATATATAATATATATATCAATATATTATATATATATATATATATATATATATATATTATATATATATTATATAATATATATATATATATTTAATGTATATATATATATATATATATATTTTATATATTATTTATATATATATATATATATATATATTATTCTAATAATATATATGTTATATTAACAATATAAAGAAATAGTAATAGATATATATAATAAGAAAATAATAATATATAATAAATAATAATAATAATAATAATAATAATAATAATAATAATAATATAATATAATGATAGATAATAATAAAATAATATAATTAATATAATAATAGATAAAATAAAATTATGAAAGAAATCAGACAAATGAAAGCTATAGAGCGATTGTGTATAAAGAGTGGAAAAGGTATTGATGTTGTTGAATGTGAAAGATTTTAAAAAATTTGAAGCTCAAGAGAAGTTTGAGACGGATCAATATATCGAACTATGATTCATAACATCAATCTTATTGAAATCTGTAATTACAACAAGTAGATTGTCATTTAATTACAATTTTGAACTCTTTTCTAATCACTGTGCCATTATGTATAAAGTATGCAGTCCTCATAATAGTGAACAGCAAACTGCTATTAAATCCGTATTGTAAATGTTACGCTTATTTTGAAATATCTTCTTCATCTGTTAATGAAGAAATTCTGCTTTCTGTTAATGCAGAAATTCTGTTTTCTGTTAATGAAGGAACGAGAATGCGGCGTGTCAGAATCAATCAAAAATGAAAAAAACATAAAGCAATTGCAAACCAGTTAAAGAGGAAGTTCGTGAGACAAAGACCAATACCTATACAATAAAAATAATTTTAAAGAAATATATTAAATTTTTACGATTTATATGTATGAGAATGTGATATTATAGAAATAATAACATTTAAAATACATAAAAAATCAAACAACTATACGTTGGTTAAAAAATTCACTAATAAATTGTCTATCTTAAAAAGGTTGAAAACACTCAATTTAACATGGGAAAGAGGAAGAGCTAACAGACTGGCTTGTAAATTTAATAAGTGGTTTATCATAGGTCAATCAAAAATGGAGAATCGGTTTTATATTTTTATTGATGGAAAACTAGTTGATTTAAAACAATACACTTTGTTGATATTAAAGTGTAGTGTTAATATTTTTGAAAGATTGTATCATGACATTTTATTTTCTATTCAAGTAGTTACAGGTAGTTAGGAGAGCATATTGGCATGGGACTGGAATCTGGAAATACTTCGAATTTCCCTGGAGGATTCCAGAACGTGGACAGTCTTTCCAGTTTCCGGACTAGAAACTGGAAAGTAGCTAATGAATTTGTACATTCCAGGAACTGAAACTGAATATGGGATTTGTTCAGTGATCCAGGACATGGATCCTGGCTTGGGAATTATATATTATATATACTATTATTATATATTATATTATATATATATATATATAATATATAGTTATATATATATATTATTATATATATATATTATATATATATAGTATATATATAATATTATATATATATAATATATATGTACATGTTAGAGATACGTTCATGAAGGAGAAGTACACGCACTACGTCCTCACTCCTCACCCCGTATATATATATATATATTATATATTATATATTAATATTATTATATATATATTATATATAATATATAATATATTACAATATACGTACGTCATTCATACACGCGTGCGCGCGCATACTTGCGTATGTAAATTATTTTTTCGCGTCGGTCCGCCCCTCGCAGAGGCCGCTGCATTCGTACGTCTTCACAGTCCAAGTGCTGGCATCTTACTGCATAAAATTAAGTAAAATGAGGGGAAAAGAGAGGGGAGAAAGAGAGGGGAGAGAGAAGGAGGGTTGTAGAAGGGGTGAGGTGAAACAGAGAAAGAAAATCTAATTATCGTTTAAACTGACAGGTGTAAAATTTATGAAGCCTGCACCTGCAAACCAAGACCACAAAGACTTTGACAAATTAGAGATATTCATGTTTTTCCTTTTGTTTTAGAGAAAGAAGCGCAATCAAAGTTTCATGTTGATATTTCTTTTGGGGGAAAAGAATGTTTCAAGACTAATAACTTTTGTTTACCAATGTACTTTTATTGGCAGTGTGAATTTATGAGCTGCACCTGAAGACCAAGACACAACAAAGACTTTGGAAATAAAGAGATTATGAATGTTTTTTTCCCTTTGTGTTTATGAAAGAGCAATCAATTTTCCATTTGACATTTATGTTTTAAGTGGGGAAATAAAAATGTTTACAAAGATAATTATTTTGTTTAAACCATTATTTTAATTGGCAAGTGTAAATTTATGAAGCTGCACCTGTTACCACAAAGACTTTGAAAATAAGAGATAATTAATGTTTTTCCTTGTGTTTAAAAGAAAAGAGAGGGCAATCAGTTTTCATTATGGAACATTTTCTTTTTAGAGGGGATAAAATGTTACAAAGAAACGAATACATTTTGTCTATAAACATAATTACTTTGTTAATTGCAAGTGGTTAATTTATGAAGACTGCACATGCAAAACCAGAACACAAAGACTTTTGGATAGAGATGAATTAGATGTTTTTTCCTTTGTTTAAAAGAAAGAAGAGGCAATCACATTTTCATTTGACATATTTTTTTAAGGGGAAAATTTTTTATTTGAAGCTTTATTTTTATTATATAATTAGTAAATAAAATCACAAAAACTATATTTAGCACATGAGTTTTACAGGATTGCTATGAACATACTGTGTTTTGAATTTAATGGTATACTACAGAGGAAGATCGTATTGTATGAGAAACGTGGAATTTAGTGAGTATTTTTTTAAAAAACTAAAAGGAGGGGATATTTGGGTGAAAGGGAGAGGGGATATTTTGCAGAGTAATTAAAAGGCTAGAGTTCAGTCTCTCAGATACAGTGACTTTCCAGTGCAGCAGAGAAGAAGTGGGGGGGAGTTGGAGGGGGGGAGTAAAAAAAAAAAAGAAATAAAAAAAAAAAAAACGCTAACAGAAACGACAATATTTTCTTATTTGTATTTATTGCACGACTAAAGTGCTCTTTTTATAATACAAAATTTCACGATTTATCTTCAAGTGACATTCTTTAAATAAAATTGTTTCATATATATTTAATAATATTATATACTATATATATACTATATATATATATATATATTTATATTATATATATAGTATATATATATATATCTATATATATATATATTATATATATATATATATCTATATCATATATATATATTATATATATATATATTACAGAGTAATGAAAAAATAAAAAATAAAGATTTTCTCATCTTTTAAAACAAAAATATGTGGCAGGAAACCAATAATATAATTATTTATGAAAATAAAATTACTTTATTGAGCGGTACATCTTCAAAAGGTTTTTTTAAAATATTGAGTATATACGCATCTGTCTGAATTAATTGGTTGAATAGGATTACATAACATTTTAACGTATATTGCCTTGTTATATTTTAAAAAAATTGATAAATAAGCCTTCTTAATTAAATTCTTTATAGCCGCTGCGGCCTTGAACCAAAATACACCAGGTTCATATTTATATATTGTAACCCAGTGTCCGTAAGCTAGACGTCTCTCAGAGGTGTTGACAATTCCTGTTCCATTTTCCAATATTATACCGGGAAGTTTATTAATAGCGTAATCCTCTGGAAGCTTTTCTTTATTGGGAAAGGAATGCTGATTCCGTTTTCATCAAAAGCCTTCTTAATTAACAGAAATATTGCGTCTAGGTCAATTGTCTATCTAACATCTGATATTACATATAGACTATGACTTGAATAGGATTGGTGTAGAGATGCTGGTGAATTCAATTGATATCTGTTCCTTGTCGAACTAATACTTGTAGGTGTCTGGTGCTGTATGCATTTAATCCTGAGAAGTATCGTAAGCATACAGGTGGTCTGTGAAGCGTATGATCGAAGTGATTGGGATACTCTGTCCAACTTCGAGCACCACCTGTGTTAAAAGAAGCACTCGAGTGAAGTCGGGGCACACTACGATGGAGAACCTGCGGGGGATTTCTGACTTTATAGGCTCTCCATGCTTGCCCGTTAACTTGAAGATAGTGATCTCTCTAAAGACCATAAGGTTTGAAATTGAATGGATTTCTCAGAGTATCGTGCCCCTATTAAGGCTGATGGTCTACAATTCCTCATGACCTTTTGAGGGAGGATTACCTATAACAACGGTTGGCAAAGATCTATACTCGATGAAATCTCGAGTAAAGGTTAAAAATTTTTAGTTTCTACACGTCTTATAAGATATTTAGCCGTACTGTTTAAAAGAGCTTTCTCAATCTCTATATGTTTACTGGGAATAAATTCACTTTACGTACATAAGTAGTTCTCAATATTTGAAAACAATAGGAATTAGTGAAGAGTCGGTGTTGCGAGCTTTTGGATTGAACTTAAGCACAAATTGTGGAGTAGATTTAGTTAACCTGATACGAGTGTCCACAGATGTAGAATAAGTTTTTCTTGGAGAATATGTAACCGGTTTACACGTCCATAATATTCATAAGTCTTGTTGACATTTTTTACATAAATCCATGCTACTATTTTAGATTCTTCTTATTAATTGTAGTAGGCAGCTGTTGTCATGGGGTACTGTTTAGCTCATCCGAATATTTAGTGTTTCTATATACGTTGGGTTGGTAAGCTGGCGCTGTGCTCCTAGAGAAGTCTATTTAAAACCTTCAATGTTCTTAAGCAATGATAATGAAGAATGGACGGATATATAACATGTTTGTTCCTGTGAAGATCCGATCCATCTCATTAACCATTTAAGCTGCAAAATATAACAAAACAGTAAATATCTTGGATATTGGAATCTGAAGTTCCAGGGATATTGAATTCGAGAGGTACATCTGTATTTGTGACAGCGTGAAGGGGGTTAATGCTGATAAAATTACTTTCCAAGATCGATGTCTGGGTAGGATTTACGGAGAGAGATCATTCACTCTTTGCGCAGTCTGGCCTAGAGGGTGTATAGAAAATGCATTTATCGACTTAGGTTTAAACTTTAATGACATATTCTTTAGGTGCATCTATTATATTAAGAAGCAAGTTGTACATATTATAATTCAGAAAAAATATCCTTTATTTTATGTTATGCATATTTTTCCAGTTTTCTTTTTATTCATACGTTTCTTGCTTGTCTTTGTTTCTTTTACTTTTCTTTTCTTTTTTTTTTTTTGTTATTGAGTCTTTTTACACGCTGTCTTTTCACCTTTCACAGCACCTCCGTCATTTTGGCGTCGTATTTTTTCGTGTAACGCCTTATAAAATATATTCCCAACCATCTTCATTTCGACTTTTTACAGCACTACGGGGGTGACACCCCCATATGTATCTGGATTGTGTTTTTATCCTGTTCTGGCGATTTTTAGAATGTTTTAACTTTGACTTTTACAGGGGAATAGTTCTACGAAATAACGAAGCAAAATATCCACCTAAACCATACCCCCTCATATTGTCATCTGTCATATCTCACTCTTTCCCATTATTATTATTATTTACCGGAGCTTCTTTCTTATGTAATTTACACACTGCTGTACCAATTGTGAATGGGTATGGTTTGCCTTGCGCGCTCTTATATAAACTGCGAACTAACTCAGTTGGGTCTTACTCGGCGGAGAGTAGTGAACATTAGGAAAGCTTATAATTTACGAGCTTTTAGAAATGAACTCTATAGGAAGAGCTTTCGTGTTCCCAAATACTGATGATCTATATATCTGTATAAACCATGGCATACTGGATTTGAACTTTAGGTAGGCAAGCATTACAAAGTACTTAAATGAACTCTGGTGTGTCTTTTTTTGTGACATCTTTTACATGAATAAAAATTTAATATTGATGTTAGAAATGTTAATTGATAATTCTTTCCACGATTTTTGTACTATAAGTTAGTAAGAAAAATTATGGTACCAGGTTGATTGTTGTCTTCTAGCTACATCTGTATATCTTTCAAGGTTAAATGTTTTTAGATTTTAATGTGATTAACAGTTATCATTCGTAACGGATTATTAACTTTCTCTATTAAGAGGTGATACAGAACTGTATCAAATTTCTTGTTTAAGTCTATGAACTCGTAAACGGATTTTAGAGGCGTGAGTTTATTATATTTTCACAGAATATTGTTGTTTCCTCATTTGATCGTATTGCCGTATCAGCTTGATTTTAATACAGTTGAAACATTTATAAGTATTTCTAAATATGAGCAAATATGAAACAGGCATATTCTCTATATCGGCGTCGAGATATTTCACTTAATTCTGCTTCATACATTTCTCGATCAAAAGTTATGGGTTCAATAATTGGGTTATATAGTCTGATATTGTTATTTCCGGATACAGCTCCATAGAAGCGATGAAGGCGGTTATGAAAGTGATCTTCAGCTCTCCCATGTTCAAAAGAAACTGATCATGTTTCTTAATGTCACATAGCTTTAATATATACTAATTACAACTTGCTGTGGTAACCTATCCATTTTGAAACGAAGATACTGTTTATTTTACCTTTTCCTTTTTATCTAATATTTTTCTATTTTATACTCGTGACTCTTAGGATAAACCTTATTTTGTATTTCTGCTTATAAGAAATCTCTTTTATTTGTTCCCTCTAAATTACGAGATAGTAAATTGTTAAAACCCGTTGAAGTAGTCTGATTGTTTAATTTAAAAACTTTCCTTGACCATCCTGCTTGTCCTTTTCTGAATTTTCATTCTGACCATAGAACCTATAATTCTACTTTAGATAGCTGGTGTATTTAATTATTGCCGCGAAGAGGCAATCTTGTACATGAAGGTTTTGTCTTCACATCTTCTAGAGGGGTCTTCTTAAAGTGTTTTTATGATAGACTATTTATATAGAATAGCCAAGTATTGGCGTATATTATATATTTAAATGTATTCATATTTTCGTGAAATCCTATGGCATTCTTTTCTTTTATGAGTTCTTTGTACTTTTCCATTGCAGTTTTATTAACTGGAAAATGTGTTGTGTCCCAATATCATACTCTGAACTATTTCATACAGAATTGATACCTAAAAACTTTGTACAGAGTCGTGAACACAAACAGATAAGGTTTTCAGTATCTCATTTTATAATTTTTCTGACTGCTGTAGCAACAGTCCTTTGACGTTTTTTTTTTTAAGGCTTTAACCATACGTATCTGGAATAATACATCTATCACAAAAAGAATGTTTTGACCTCTCATTGTAAACTTTATATTTTATTCTTTCAGTTCATCAAGTTGCATACATTATCTAAGTGAGGGCTATGGTTTTTCGGGTTGGAAATTTTTTCCGTTAGGTTTATGTAGAGTAAAAGCATCCTCCCTTTGTAAATAATTTTTTCAGTTCTTTTTTATTAATTGAGAAAACTTTGAAGCAAACATTCAAACTCAATAATGTAAGAGCGTTTATGCATAGTAATCATTTATCGACGCCTCTTAGCTCGCATCGTGCTCAATGACAAATGTAAAAAAAAAACATTATATATATATTTATATATATTTGTATATATATATATATATATATATATATATATATTATATATATATATATATATATATATATATTATATATTATATATAAGTAATATATATATAATATTATATTATATTATATATTATTAATTAGTATATATATATATTATATATATATAGTATTATTATATATATTTATAATATAGTTAGTTATATATATATATATATATATAGTAAGACAAGAAAGGGAAAAGGAAACAAATATTTTAAAAAAGCAATTTAGATCATTAAAATTATCGTGTAAACATCTTATAAACAAATTAGGTTTCTAACCAAAGTAGTTCAAATATGCTTGCAGACTATCAATATTTAAATATAATAATACATATTTACAATATAAAACTAACACAATAAAATTATTTTAAAGGAATATCAACAATATTTAATAGCGTTGAGCTTGTGAGCCATTACGGCTTAGCAGATCTGGTGTATTTATAATATACTGAGGAGACTAGGGGTCCATCCGTTGTCACGTGGTTAAATATTCTGCTGTATTTTCTAGTCTCAAGTTTCGAAAGAAAGTGTCCATCACCGCTTTTTATGGTTCAAAAGTTATTTTTCAATATTTACAACAAACTCGGCTAATTGAGGTCAAAGAGTATAGTTTTTCCGGTTGTAAACAGTGTATACACAGTTGGGAGTGTATTGATAGATACATCTAATTTTGGAGATTGGCTTCAAAGTTTTGATTATCTTTTCACGATTTTGAATAAATGAGGTATATTTTCTGTCTTCTGAAGACTATGAACCTTAGCATGATGTGAATATACGCTCTGGATTGTTTCGCACAGCGTAATATAGCTTCAATATTGTTGTGCAACGAGAATAAAGAGGTCAGTTTTTTCGTGTCGGTGTGCTTTCTCGGAATTAGCACTCTTCCAAAAATTGATACCGGCTAGATGAAATACTTTTCGGTTCACCCAGTATTTATTCGTCAATACGCGGGATAAATTCGACGATAGGAATAAGAGGCGCGATTTTGGTATGAAAGTGAGAGGCAACATGCATTAGGTAGCGTTAACCCTGTAGATTTAGCGGGAAAAAATAAGTTCACTATGTCTTTGGGGTGAGTAGTTTTACACGAACAATGATCGTTTTACGAATTGGTGTTTCTAGAGAATCAATGGTTGACAGTGCAAAGTCGAAGTACAATGAAGATGCTTCAGCCTCGAGCCGATGAGAATCTGTAACCTTAAAGGGGAGATCTTCAACGAAATCAGGAATGTTTTAAATTTAACCTTATGATAAAGCTAACAGGTAAGCCTAATGGGGTAAGCCTAACAATAAATGACACCTGCCTTTTAGGGTTTTATTTCATGTTTATAAAAGGCTTTCAGGAAGCTATTGTGAATTTAGGCTAAAAGTAAGCTAAGGCTAACCTAACCATAACTGAACGCCTGCCTTTAGGCTCACTTTTCATGTTTATAAAACGCTTTCAGGATGTATTCGTAATTTAGGCCTAGCAGTAAGGCTAACCCTAACCATTAATGAACATCTGCATTTAGGGTTTATTTACATGTTAATAACAGGGCTTTATGAGATGCTATTACGTAATTTTAGGTCCAATTCAGTTACCTAATGGATAAGGCTTAATATTAATGACACGCGAGATATAATTTTAAGGAAGCGTTTCACGAAGCACCGCCCACTTTGCCTAACTTTTTTCGGCTGCAGGGAAGATCTTGTGGTCGTTTTTTAATTAGGCCTAAGGAGAGGGGTATGAAAGTCATTACAGCTGAAGAGCTTGAGGCCATAGCTCTAGGTGTAGAGTATACGTTTTTTCCACATCTGCTAAACGTTCCAAATTTAATATCAAATTCTTAGGTAAATTAATTGTCTTAAATTTTGCTTTATAATAGGCCTCCTGGTGATAAGGTTTTCTTTTAGCCAGTTAGTACAAGACAGAAACAAGTTACGATATTTGTCCTATATGGACTCGCATTTATTACAAGTCTGACCATCGGAATCCAATTAATTTTGACTTGTTCAAAGTGTTATATAAGCTATTCATTTATTTTTACACTGGTTGGAAGATGGCTTTCTAAATATGATGTTAACAGATTTTAATAGTGAACTTCTTCTCTTCAGTTCATTTACCGATCTATGAGCATTATAGTTTGTATATTTTCTTTTTCAATTATTACTAAAGTCAATCTCTGATACTTTATTCTTGCTCAAATACCTTTCGTATGTGAATTAAAAGTCAACACTGTAGCCTTAGTAGACATATCGGCTAACCTTTTTGCATACAACGTCGTAGGTTGAACCTGTTGTTTGTTTGTTGTTTGTGTTTGTTGTTGTTGCTGTTGCTATTATAATACTGTTATTATTTATTTTTTCGTAATTGGAAAACAGCATAATCACTCTTTTCCTTCCATTAATTATTATTAATTATATTTTATTATTTTATTATTATTATTATAATTATTATTATTTTATTATTATGTATTATTATATTTTAATATTATTAATTATATTATTATTATTATTTTATTATTATTTATTATTATTTTATTATTATGTTATTTTTGAATAATATTTAGTTAAAAAGGGTGTTACAATGAAAAATAATAGAGGGAGAGTAATCTCATATTTCTGTATATTTTCTTTTTCTTAAAAAAAACTCGTTTTTTATTTTAAGGTAAGTTTTTAGGATGGTTGCTGGGTCGAGTAACTTTTGTTTCTGAGTCTTTTATTGGAGACATTTCGTTTTATTAGGTTAAGGAACAAATTTCACTACGAGTGGGTAAATGATGTACCATTTTAGATGTTTACGGTTTCTTTAGCTTTAACTTAGTTTCCTGTAGTTTTTTATAAAGAGTTTGTGAAATCAGCTTAATCATTGTTTTTCAGGGATGTAGACAATTTCAGTTTTGTTAGGTAAGATGTTTGTAGTAGCAGTCCCGACGGCTGTTTTTAGGATGAAGATCACCGTAAATAACCGGTGGGGGATGGATTGTACTTCTTTCATATACTTAGAAAACTCTTTAAGTTGTATGTAGGAAACATTGAGTTGCTAATATTGAGTTGACTCAGTCTATTTTTGCCCGAACAAAATTGGATATTGTGTATTTGAAAGATACATCTCTCTTACTTATTCTGATGAAAGATAGTTTTGTTATAAAAACACAGTAACCTTTAAATGATGAGAGTAGACATGTGAAGGTTTCAGTATATCTGTACAGTTTAATGTCTAAATCGTAATGGATATAATTTTTGACACTGTATATTTCAAGACTTAACCATGTTATACTTCATCGAAATTGATACAATCGTTATATTCGTTAAAGAATAGATTGATGATGTGTAACCATATTTTTTCACGGATTGCTCGGATAGACAGGGTGTTTATAGGACTTTGCAGCGTAGTCTTCCGATCCCGTTGGCCACATACGAAGATGTACAGGGGGATCTAAACACGAATTTTTCTAAGGTGTTCATCATACCAATGCTTATTCAAAACTGCTAATAATACTATTTATTTGAACTTTCACAAAACCTACTGATTTTGGGCAAGGACTTTGGAGGTACAATAGCCAGAATTCAAGTTTGAAAATTTGCTGAAAGACTTTGTCTCAGTATTTCGTATGTTTTGGGGGGGGGAGGTGTATGGCAACAGCATATATAACTTATGCATGGGTGTTAGCTGGTAGTTCTATTCAGTCTGTCTCGTAGAAGTCTTGCTTTAGCGCTAGTTACTCCTATAGTTTGTTTTCCGGGTGTGAGTGCATAATAATAATAAAATAATAATAATATATATATAATATAATATTAAATAATAATCTCTAATAATATAATAATAATAATATAATAATAATATATTAATAATTAATATAATAATAAAATATTGTTATTACAGTTCTTGTTTCGTGATTACGTGAGGAATCTTCAGAATGTCGCAATTAAACATCTTTAATGCTGGAAAAATGCGCAACCTTATGAAATTATTTACGTATTGTTATTATTTTTATTTTTTATTTTAGAAAATATATATTTTTATGTTATTAAAAAAATTTATTTTTATTTATTCTCAAATTTTAAAATAATTAGTTTTTTAAAAATTTGTTTTTCTTAAAATTTATTTTTCTAAAAATTGTTTTTTCCTTTTATTTTTTTTTTTTCTTAAAAATTGTTTTTCTTAAAAATTTGTTTTTCTTAAAAATTTGTTTTCTTAATAAATTTGTTTTTCTTTAAACATTATGTATTTCTTAAAATTTGTTTTTCTAAAACAGTTTTATTTATTTTGAAAAATTTTTTAATTCATTGTTTTTATTTAAACTTTATTTCTCTCGAAAGATTTTATGTTATGTTGAAGACATGGGAACTTATATTTTTCAAATTTGTAATATTTATTATTACAGTTTCGGCATTTACTGCTAAGTTCCGAGTAGTGGGTTCAAAGAGGAGGAGGAGGGGTGAGCATTCAATCAACAACAAGCACAACAAAAACAAGCCAACACACCAGACAACAACAACAATCGTCTTCATCTGGATAATAATAAGGGACCCAGAGACGCGGCTGAACACCCCATTGAAGCGTAAATGTAAAACAGGCTAAACGTGGTCTTTCAGAAATAGTGATGTAAGAAAAGAGTTATACATGGGTCAAAGATGCCGGGTCGGGAACAGCGGGAGTGAACGATCACGAGATACACTATGGTGTGATCCTTTGATGGTCCAGATGATGGTGTAAGTGTAATTTGCAAATTCTGTTTTAAATACATACTGTTGAATGAATATATTAAAGTAACGAAGTTTTAGGCTAATCTTTAACTGTAATGTATTTAAACGAATACAAATGATAGAAATGCAGTTAAGTTAGGTTAGATAGGTATTATGTTTTTAGTATATTTTTAATAGAATTAAAATACAGAAAGAATACAAAGAAATAAAATAGGTGTGATCGATGATGATGATGAGGACGATGATGGAGATTTTACAGCTGAATTTTCGAATTCACGACTGGCAGTCTTGCTAGAAATTCAGGAGTCATTGACACTCATCGGTACAGAATCCGGGTCAATGAAGAAAATGTATCAATACGAGGTCTTGTATTGAGGATCTTTCAGAGGGTCTTCGTAGTATTAGTTGAAGATCTAATAAGGAGGTGAATAAGGAGAATATAAGCAGATTTTTGGTTACTTTCATGATGGTGCTCGCAACGAGATTCAGTTAAACTTGCCATAAAGCATGTAAAAGATATGATAGATTTGGTATAACTGTGCACGAATGGAGAGGGGTTTTCAGTTCGGGAGATAAAGCCACGTTCAAGCGAGTTTTCATTCGTGAAGTCCAGTTATTGCATAACACTGAAGGGAGTGGCCCTCTTATACTGATATGTTAATTTTATCCACCCTGATCTTATCTCACGTCATTTATTGGCAAGTAGGTATGATAGGAGGATTGATGCAGGTTGGTTGTGGCTTTAAGCTATAGGCTGCATGTGTAAAAAGTTGTAACCGAAAAAAAAGATAATCAGGTTGAACCCTGAATATCTATGTAAATTAAGGGGAGAAAATAGCCCGATCAGTGCAAGTCTATAATTACGATGAGGACCCTTTAGGTGTAAATAAATTCGCGATAATAGAACGGATCTTAAAATGCAGGATCTTTCTTTACGAGAATGATTCAGAGGGAAGGATGCATGTGGTTTATAAACCAAGAGAAACGATAGGGATAAAGATTTATATAACTGTAACTGTTTATGATGCAGCAAATACTCACTATTATTATCGTCTTCTCAACGATAAAATCAAATTATTAATAGGTAACGTGAATCATGGTGATTAAGGGCCAAGTTTTTTTGCAGACAATGTTAAAGCTTTGTAACCAATACGACCTTTCATCTAAACAAAAAATGCGAATATTATAAATGCAAACAGTCTCTCACATACGAATGTCTGGGAAGGATAGATATTAATGTCCCTTTAAAGTATTGTGGAGAATGTAAGCGTAATTTTTATAATGAGGACTGCCTTAAAAACCATGAAGAAAGGTTTGCGGTAAAATAAAAATTTGTCCGATGTGTGAAACAACGACGATAGCTGATGTTCAAGGGAAGATACAGCATGACTGTGTGAATTTACAGTGTCACGTTTGCAGTGAGAAGCATAATCCAGATCAAGTGGAACATGAATGTTTTATGAAAACTTTGAAAAGAAAGAAGAGGATTGGCCGGATAAGAAAAATGTTTATACATTTTATTATGATGTGGAAACTAATAATCTCAACGAGAGTTAAAAAAGAAACGATAATTCATTTGTTATGATACCGTACTTGCTTGTAAGTATGGTCGCTTGTTATAAGTGTAGAGACATGGAATTAAGGAATCAACAGTGAGAGAAATGTGGTACTAAAAGTCTGAAAGTCTTTCATTTAGATTTGGAGACTAGAGCTTAATCTGATAAATGCCCAGTTGACAAGTTCATAAATTATTTTTTCTATTTTTCAGAAAAACATCGGAAAGACAATGTTATTGTAGCAACTCACAACCGTGGTATATTTGATGCACAGTTCGTGTTCAACAAACTATTGGCGAGAGCGGAGGCTAGTGTTATTTCCAGCAATTCGGTAAAAAGTTGGAACAAAAATCATCACTATGACAGCCAAGCATAATATCAAATTACAGAATATTCTCTTATACATGCCCTGTGCATTGAAGAAGCTTCCGAAATATATGGGGCTTGAAGGAGAGGAGCTAAAGGGTTCTTCCCGTACATGTTTCTCACCCATGAGAATGTAAATTACAAAGGACTTATACCTTCTCGTGATTTGTTTGAATTGATTGAATGAACGAATCGGAGAAACGTGAATTTACAGAATGGTATAATCAATTAGAAAATAGAGAATACTATATTAAAGCCGAATGCACTAAATATTATGCTCAGGATGTTGACATTTTACGACAAAGTTTTGCTTGCACTGGAAATCATCAGAGTATCAAGTATTACTTTAACAGCTGCTAAAAGTAAAAGTAGTTTCTCCAATATTATGAGGCTTGCCACATAATTTAAGCACGAAATTTTTTATTATGTTTTGAGGTTATTAGTTTATATCCGAGATGAGACGTTGACCTATTCAACCAACTAAAAGGGCTATATATGCCGTCCTCCAGGTAAGACTATAAAAAATACTGCCACTTTTACAGGCTATTACCTATATAACTAGAGCTCTATAATAATGATGCAAGTGAACCCTATACCTGCACTAGAGAGACCCGTGATACTCTCCCCCTTATACACTTACGCAATCATATAAATAGACACTTTGAGTAAATGAAAGCAAGAAATCCTTTATCAATATTGACTGAGAACTTTTTTATCAGAAACATTAAGAATCTATTACAGCCTACGTAACCCATAGGGTAGTTAAAACTAATTAAGTTGACATTTCGTGAGCTAAATTTAGAGTATTTCGAATATAATTATTATATTCACCAGAGCAAATATTCACTGAGAATAAGCTTTTTTTAGAGGGCCGGCATCAAGATAGGTAAAATAATAGAGATATATCAATCGTGATGTCAATTGGATCGTAGCGATTGAGAGGAATTAGACGCCACTTGTTAATATGAGAGAGTTAGAGGTACAACAATACTGTTCTTTTGTGAGAAATTGGCTAAAACACTGGCGGTGTGCAGTGCGGTCACACGACACTCTGACATATCTTATTCGTCTCACACAGAAGAGCCACCGCCGGTACACCTCCGAAAGACTTGTGTAACCACTCGAATAACATCCGCGTGAGCTCTCATGCTTCCCATGAACTCCTAGTGAGGTTTACGAAATCACACGGGAACACATACAGTATCACTACATTACACCACTACTATCTATACACTTAATTAATATATATAATATTATAATATTATAATATATATATATATATATTATATATATATTAATTATATATAATATATAAATTAATATTTAATTAATATATATATATTAATATTAATATATAATATATATATATTATATAATATATAATGTATATAATATATATACTAATAATTATATTATAATTATAATTATTTTAAAGTTTAAATATAGATCTAGATACACTTTATCCTGTGAGATAAAAAAAATTGTGTATGTTATGAGCCAGTATTTCTACTTATATATTGTTTTGATTATGATGTACTCGAAATACAATGACGTAGCCGACCTTTCTTCTTCCTATAATTTCAAATAATTTAAATATTCTTTAAATTATAAAATTATTTTATCTAGTTATTGGTTTATAGTTATAAGTAAGAACTAGATATAGGAAACTCGAACTAGAACTATTGATAGTAAATTATATATTATATAAATTTAGTGATATATTACATTTTATTTTTTATTTATTTTAATAATGAAATATAAAATGTAGGCGGGCGTATCAAAAACTTTTACCTATTCTCTATTATATATTATTCTTATATAATTTTAATGATATCTAAAGATTGCGTTACTTTCTAATTGTTGTAATACGAAAATATTATGAAATTAATTTTTAATTTTAGACACCGGTAGTTATTCCGGAAGCACTTATGCTAGGTAAGCGGTCCTGCCTAGAGAGTGCTAATTGAGGTGAGGACACGTATGTGATATTCATACCCAATGGTATTCGTTTATACAAATAAAATAAGAAAGTTGATCATGACGTCTAACATATTCACTACTAACATTAAACTTTACGTATCTAAGCATTATTATTCAAATTTTAATACTGAAATAAATTTTTTTTACAGAATATTACTTCATTTTATAATGACAAGACACAAATATTTAGAATATACATTAATAAAAATATATATATAAGCAATTTTATCTTTTATTACTTATTTATGTTTAAAATCAATTTATATATAATTAATTGGAAAGAAAATAAGAGTATTATATATATATATATATATTAATATATATATATATAATATATATAATATATATATTTTATATATATATATTATATATTATATATTATATATATATATATTAATATATATTGTTATAATATTTAAATAATTATATATATAATATATAATATATATTAATATATTATATTATATTATATATTAATATATAATTATTAATATATATATATATATAAATATAATATATATATATATATGTGTGTTGATTGGTAGACTTGGAGTCACCGTCATCAGCAGTCACTCATTATTTTGCCTAGGGTTTATTACATGAATATATAAATATATAATCTCTACTTATTATTCTTTATTATATTGAGAACAATATTAAAGTATTCTCATCGATAATATAACATAAAATTCTAAAAACACAACAAAAATTTAGCAACAATAATATATAATAAACATATATAATATATCCGAGAATAAAATGAGTGTCTCGTAATTAAACATTATGAGTTTAAAATACTAATTACAACTATCAATTCATACAGAAGCTACATAATTCAATAATATTAAATTTACAATAAATAATTATTAGTTTTATAAATTATATAATTTAATAGTAATAAATTATATACAAATTATATCATAATTATATAATATTATCTATTAGCACCTCATAACAATATAGTATAATTACAATATATTAAGTACATTAATTAAATAATAATTAAATTATTTAAATATATAAATTATTAATCAAAATATACTATATATTTATTTATATTAAAATAAAATGAATGAAATTAATTATTTTAGAAATTATTATTATATATATATATATATCTTTGATATGAGGGTTAAATTTACACAGGTAATAAGAAATTGTTTATTTAATTAAAATAAATAATTCAATAAAATTTTAGTACCTTCCTAGGTGTAATCATGTTAACTAATAAAGTAATGATATTAAATAAAAACGTAATCAATTATACCTTCACTTACTTATCAAATAAATAATCTTATGAATGACCCCATTATTGAGATAATGATTGATACCACTTGTATATTACTAGTAAATAATTTAATATGCCTGTATTATTAAAGAATAAATGGAGTGGTGGGTGAATTAATGGTTTAATATGGTTTGTATATGTAAGTATAAATAATTATGAAAAGAGTATATATAATTATATTACAATAATATATATTCTATATATTATAAACCTATAACTAACCTAGAATAGAATCTAAAATAGTTACTGAACTATAATTTTTCATATAAAAATTTTCTCACAAGTTCAAATTAGCAGTAATAATGTATTATAAAGTTAGGTATTTTAAAAATACGTATTAAGTGGTACCTTATATATGGCATATAATCCAGAAATTTGGCATTATAATATTTAAATAAAAAATTATTATACATTAATATGTACTAGTTTAATTTAGTAATATTTTATGAAATTAAATAAACCATTTATCAAATAAAATAATAATTATATATTATATATATATATATATATATATATATATATATATATATTTAATATATATATATTAATATAATATATATATATATTAATTAATTAAATATATATATGTAAGTATGAGTATAGTATGTTTATATTATAAGTTATAGTTTATTAATTAATATTAATTACATATATCACGAGGTTATGGTTTAAGTTAACTTATGAGTTTTAGTAATAAATAATATTTATTCATGTTTTGGGCAAAAAATGCACTCTAACTTATCCACTTACTATATCTTTCGTATCATTTATAAGATCATAACTACTATGGCCCTACGTTAGCAAGATATGTTATTAATGCAAGAGCCCTATTGGTACTATGATATTGATGTTAAGCTAACCATCTGAATGTTATTTCCATCATCGTGAGGGAGAGCATGAGAATTGCAAGGGGTATGTAATTTTGTTAAATGCATATAAGCTAAACACGGTATTTATATATATTTGAGTTATATATATATACGTTCGAAAAACGAATTATATTTGGTTTATTTGCAAGTAAAGCTGGACTAAAAAACATATATAGAGTTACCTATCTTGTTGATAGAGGATTAAATGAGCAGTTTATGTAGTCACTTTAAGGGAAAGAGAAATCATTTATAATAGGTGAGTATATACTTGACATTTAACTGTAGCAGTTTACTAGGTATCTGTAAAGTACTTAGATTATTTTGTTGAAAATAGGAAATGTTCTTGTATGTAGTCAAGAGTGTAAATCGTTGAGAGAAAATATTATAGAAATGCGATTAGAGCTTGAGTTGAAAATCATGTAATTAATTAGGCTTAGTAAGACAAACATTGTACATAATACAATATATACTATATGTAATGTAATATTATTTGAGAAAATTGTATATTTATATTCACTCACAAAAAACTGAAATTATCCGATATAAGTGAGTACCTACCCTCTACCCGAAAAGGAAAATCTTATTATATTTTAATAAGATTTGTTATTTAATCACATAAGGTTTGCATTATGTCCAAGGGAATAGCAAATAACCTAGTTACATCTCATTATTATAAGAGATTGTGAGTAAGTTCATCGAGCATCTTTCCCATGAATGAGGAAACAATGGAGTTTGAATAAATAGATGTGAGAATTTACACGATATAATTTCACAATTGTGAACCATATAAAAATTGAGCAGAGAATTGTAATTTCATTTTGTATCAAATTGTATAAACTCACGGCGGTTAGGAGTCATAAGGTATTATCAGGTTATTCTAAACTCTGAATAAGATCATTAAATATACAGAGATAAATGAGCTATGGAGAAACTAAGAGATATAGTAGTTCTGGGTGTATCGGATAGATAGAGCACTCAGTTGACTTTGAGGACGACGCGACGTGTTTATTTATATTTCACTTTTTTCCTACTCTATTGGTTCTTTACGAGAAACATGAGGGAATGGTTTCTTCCATTTTTTCTGTTGTTGACGCAGATGTGTTTGATTCACTAGATATTATTTGCATTGATGAATGGAGTTTTGAAGTAAAGGAACAACCAAGACGACTGAAGTATGAAAAATCAGAGTATCATCATCGAGCGTTCATTCGTATACTCGGTTTTCCCGAAATACTGATTCATTTCTTAAATCATTTTTAAATTTCCAGGAAGTATTAGTTTAAAACGCTTTTTCTTTTTTTTTTAAAAATGTTATAAAAATTTTGAAACTGTTTTCTACTAGAGGCGGTTTTAAATTGTTCTACTTGTTGGTGATTTTAATATCCCTTACTGGCAACAAGCCAGCTTTTCTGCTTTTCTATATTCGCGTGTCATATAAACTGTTTAATTATAAGGATTTTAATTCCCAAGCAACGTTAAAGTTCTAATTTTATTGCGATTATACGCTTTAGAACGTAATCGCTGAGACGATTCATCTAATTCGTATCTTATATCAGAATCGTGTTGAATATACATGAAATAATACTCTATAAAAAATGAAATAATCAGGAGATAACACTATTTCACTTAAATATAGACTTATTTAATGGAGCTAATATTTTATATTATTCTAGAGGTTATATGTTCTTCTTATATCATATAGAGAGAGTGTGAATTAGCATTGTTAAAAATCAAAATTTAAGTTTTCATTTTTACTTTAACAAACTAATCAATGTGGTATTAGATAGTACTCATATATTTGGCTACGCCATGTAATACAAATTGTGAGAGAGATCGCATGCACTTTTAAAGCATAAAGCTTTAAAAGATTATAATATAAAGGAGTCTAATATGGTGTGTGATAACGATTAAGGTTAGAATGAGTGATCCACTCTACCAAACACGAATTATCTTGTTTTCAGTACCTTAGAGAATTGTAATAATGTTAGTATTTGAGTATATAATAGAGATAATATAGCTGAGATAAATAAAATTTCTAAACTATAAGAAACTAATGATTTAAAGAGGATTATTTAATATTTTTGCTTATATAAAGAATACTAATAAATGGAGAATAAAGCTGAATTATTAAAAAAAGACTAAAATCATGTTAATATATAATTATATACACTAAAGTAAGCGTTAAAGCACACGTTAAATATAACAAATAATCACTAAACCTTTGTCTCTCTAAGAAAACTCTTCTTAATCTCTCATAAAATACGTTATTTATAAAATTATAAAAAATGAATAATTTAAAAATCACTCTGAGGTTGTAGATCGCATATTTGCAGAGCATCAAACAAATTATATCCACGCTAACATCGAGAATAAAGGAACATAAACACAATAAATAACTATTATGAAATATATTTTTTTGATATTCTTTACAGAGAGTCAACATTTTTATTAAGGACATACTCTTAAATATATCTTTCGGATCTCAGAGCGATAAACTAAGTATTACTAACTCTCTTTATCTCAGTCTAAAAATGTAAAGCAGCAGATAGACCACTGGAACATATATGTTTTGATATAGTAAAAAAAAAAAACATGCTCTAATCGCAATCTTAACACTTGTACTGAGATCAAAATTCAATTTGAGATCAGACGATGCGAGAATCATTAAACAATCTAATACTGTCAGTAACAAATTGGTCAACCTAGTGGTAATATTTGCATCTGTATCTAGCACTACCTGTTCTAATATATATAACTGATCATCTCGGAGTGCTCCTGAGCTAACATCATCTTGATCTATTCAGACGACACATTCGCGCTTTATATTGAACAATGGAAAATCTGTTGATAAATAATAATATAAAGTCACCTTCTGTATTTTCACATTAATGCAATTTAAAATTCAGATTGTATGGAATAAACTATATGATAAGATTACGATGATGACAAAATTACTAAATAATAGCGAGATATAATTTGAGATGGAGAGCACAGTCAACTTAATACTAGGAACATCCAAAGAGTATCGTCTTGACTGCTCGTAATACTATTTACAAGAGTATTTATCCATACTATGAAAAATTATTATATTATTACAATGTGGGGAATCCACAACTCGTTCTGAATCCAACAATCTTGAGTTATTAATCCTATACAACACCTTGGATTAAGGGACAAAATATACCTCCTAGCGAGAGACGTATGATATATACGTAAATATACACTGCACATCATAAGAAGAAACTAACCTAGAGTTTCCTTTTTGGTTTATATACGGAGACGGTGTATATTTTGCTCACATATTGATCAACATTTAAAAATTTGTATTTGTAATTGTTTAATGATATTATTTATATAATCATGAACCTCAAGTTTATTAATCATAACACTCACTCCCCAAATAAATATCTAACAAATAACTAACATACTATTAATACCATAATTATGAATATGCAAATCTTAACCCTATTAGAATAACTATATATTATATATGTATAATAATAATCTAATTTTATTTATTTACTCTCTTTGATAATTTATCAAACTATAGCAGATTATTAATACACAGTGACAACAATTTTTATGTACAAACTAATTTTGGAGTAATGAAATCTTACGCAGATTATTAACAAGCAACAATTTTTACGTATCTGATTTTCAATATCGTATTTATCTTAAAATAAACTTTCCCCTTAATGCTTGTCTGTTATGCGTAATTCTCATAAACATATTTAATATATGGAAATAATACAATATAGTAGCTACACTTTGAGTGAGCTTCTATACTATATTTAGCTTTTCAAACAAGTAGTGACATTTAGAGAATAGTACAAAAAACATTACTTATAACTGAACTTACTTTATTAAAGGCGACTAATATTTTACTAATTATCCTATTAACAAGATTTGAAAATACTAAACGCGGAGTTCCTATTAATAGCAAACTTTATTGTGAGCTTGGTAATCAACATCAATTTCTTATAGATCTGTATCAAAAATTACTATACGAGTGGCTTACCACTACCAAACTATATCTTTCTTGAGTCAACTTATATCCAACATATAGTGCTTGAGATAGTAGTGGCACATAGTTGCCTATATATGTGCTTTACATTAAGTGACGTTATATTTCCTCTCTTATTAAAAATCTATTAAAACCGAAAATGATCAATCGAGACAACTCTGTATCTGGACTGAAAAATTTATGGTTCATTAAGTGGGGAGACTGTAGTTAGGATTATTAAACTTAAAAGATGCTTATTATATATTTATTAAAAAAGGAAATTTGTGTGACTATTATACCACTTTCAAATTCACTGTGTTTGTATGTATTTTGGGCCGAGGCTTCTTTACTTAGCTTAAAGTACAACGGAGTTTCCATATAATGTATTTATATATATATATTTATATACTATAACAATATATATTCTTAATTAAATATATTGAATACTCTGGGAGCCTATATAAGAAAAATTAGCTTTCAAAGTTCGATTATCTTAATCTTATTTCATTCACGTCTTCACCTATCTTTATCTTATTCTTCTTCTGTATTTACATTCTTCTTCTTCACTGGGATCTGTATCCCGTAATTGTTCTCTTTTTAATAGAGGTCTATATAATATATATAAACTCTATCTGTAACTTTCTCTTTCCATTTAGATCTTAGTGAGTATATAATATAATATATTAGTTCAAAATATATTAATTAGCCTAAAATTATTGGAAAATGGTGAATTGAATTATGTTTCAGATTCATTTCAAAATCTATCTGCTGATACTGATTTAAACACGAAATTACCTAATTATGATCTATCATTTATGGGAGAAGTCTCCATGGGAAGTATGCAATCTACTTACAGGCGTATGCTAGGTTGATTTTCTTTCTTGGAGGCATTCCACTACAATATACGAGCAGATAATGGGTGAGTAAATTCCACTTCACATGTCTTCCCCGGAGTGACTACCTATATATCTTGAGATTTCAGAGCAGATATATTACAAAAAAATTCACCTAATCTAATATAAGAGTGTTCCCTTAGCTCTTCTTCAGATCAATCTTCTAAAAAAACTTACCTTATACCTTTATTTATTCTGAGGGAGTAGCTGATCGTTTGTATATGGCTATCGTTATACAGTATTACTTGTCGAACAAGGTGATATCAGAGTGTGGCTATGTGCACTATCTGTTCCATTCGATATTCTCCTATTTCCATCTCTGCTCACTTAAGGTTCGTCTATCTTATAAAAGATGAGGGTCTTCTTGTTTTGATCTGACGTGCGCTGTGAAAGTCCGATACTCAGTCGTTCTTTGGCTTTCTGGGGCTCATCTGAATGCTGCCACATGACTGCAGCTGGTAATACACGATCAGATTCTAAATCTTACTCACATTTGTCTCTCTGATTAATACTTAGAGAGTATACACATCATACGCTTCGCGAGAGAACTAGGGAGCCAATAATCATCTTATATCATGAATGAACGCTCAACTATACAGTCTCTAAGTGGATACTGCAGTATATAAACTATTTTAAAATTTATTCTCTCTCATGATATATCACGCATCTATCACCTTCTAAACCAACACACTTGCTGCCATACACAAGAATTCGTATACTTCTCTGGATGCTCACGCATATACTATATAGAATTTTTTTAATTATTGACTTAGGATTGATAATCTTCTCGCAATCGTTAGGTTCAATTCTCCGCGAGAGTGTATTTCCACCTTGGTACTAATTATTCTCCTAATTATTTATTTTAAATCACTCACTATAGTGTGTTTCGGTGTTAAATTCGTAAACGAAACGCTATTACACACTGTCATTAAGCGGTCAGTTAGTTGCTCGCTTGATAAGAGAACATCACAACACAAAACAAAAAGATCTATAAAATCGCTCGATCTCCTCTGTACAGAAACGTCGTGGTATGTCAGAGAACGAAGAGATGGCACGCTTACATGACATCGCGCAAGGACCGCCTACTCGGACTGTAGATGCGTATGGCCGTATCCGCTTTAATGGCCACGATATGCTTGGTGCCGAAATGGCGGGAGAAATTCTTCGTAGGCTCACGGTTGCATTTCTCGATGTCTGATGTTCTTCAAAATTTCATAACACGAGCACTATGTGGAGAGCAGAAGGAAGGAATAAAATTTTGTAATAAAATTACTCTGTTAAATTGTATTATAATATCACATCATATCTCTACTTAAATACTTCATAGTATTGTAGTCGATACAGCACTTAACAATCACTATGGTATTAATAAGACAATAAATATACACATGGTCGTCTGGAAGTGTCAGATCCTAGACGGTAATAGTCTTAATAGAGTGATTGAGTCATCCACTCCTAACTTGAGTCCTAAACTATGTCTCTGAGGTCTAAACCTCCGAGCATTCCGGACAGAGCGAGCGAGTTGCTGAATTGATAGAGGTATTAGACATATGCATGGTTCAGAGGGGGGCTGTGATTACTGGAGATCTGTATTTCAATTATATTCCATAACATCTGTCTGAGCATAGTCCGTGGTGGAGGTAGATGAGTTCCTTGGATTTTGATCAGCCTATTACATAATCATTCGCGCTTTTCCCTGAGTCAGGAGCACGATGACCAAAAATATCTTGAAAATGAGAACTATCCACCATCTACACAGTGCGTGACCTATGCCCTCAGAACTGCAGAGGCATTCCCCATGGTCAGCCAGTGAGTGGACTTGACGATCGAGATATGGGGTCCGATAATGTAAAGAGATGATGATATCGTGAGATCTTAGTCCAAAGCGTATATATATAGTTGTGATATTCGAATGATGTTGCGCCGCGGTCATAAGTATATGTGCTGTAAGTCAATAGGAGTTAACTAAGCAATAATGGTATTCAGATAAACTTGATTGCTTTTTCTTCTCAATTACCGTCACTTTATAAGTCTGGACAAAACTGGGCGTTAAATAAATTATACCCAATCACTTAGGGCAGACTCGGGATAACAGAGTGATGTGACTTAGTATGAACTAGTATCGTCTCAAGTATTAGTATTCGAACCGTTGACAATAGGGTTCTGCCTATGGGCTTTCGCTGGTGTATGGGAGTGAGATAGTTTCTATTCATCAATCGTGATAAACGTAGAGACGAGAAGGAGTATCACTTTATTGCTTGCACTGGAGTATCTCTTAATAGTCATGCGATGTCAACCTCTGGCTAGGTGAGTGTTTTGTACACTGCTCTAGTAAATTAGAGCTCTCAGGAGAAAAAGATAATATGATGCACAAGGGAAATCATGTTATCGGATAAAAACAAACAACCTCTCAGAGAAGTTGTAGGTCTCTTAGCGCGATGGGCTCTAATAATCTATGGCGGTGAATGCTCATGTCACTTGGGCTTATCTCTTATATAGCTGATTTCCATCTATGACAACCTGCGCTTATAAATTTCACGAGGGCCTGTCTAAAGCTCATGCATGTCTCTTTTTATCACTATCACCTTTAATCCGACCGTGTTCTCTGTTATTTGAGAGGGTCCAAAGTTTATGATCATGGTTTAGACCTATTTCTCTACTAATATATAACCACCCCTCTTTCTATCTAATCACTTCTCTGAATTTGCTTACGAGTTCCAATATTTCACGCGCGTCTTTATATAAGGAGATGTAGAAAGCAAACTTCATTGGATCTGGAATAGACAACATCGCAGAAAACTTATGAAGCACTAGAACGACAGAGACAACACAAAAATAAGCATAGCTATTAATCGTTACGGATGTAAGTCGCGAATATCACAATAGAAGAAGCAGCCAATATAGAAACAGAATGCTGAGCCGCTAAGAATACTTTAGCTTTAAACTGTAGTCGATATTTCACTAAAAAAAAATAAAAAAAAACACTTGCGTATATTCATTCAACAAACAAGACACTTTAGTTCTCGTTCGGGCTTTCTAAAAATCGTTTCTACCAAAAAACTGAACATAAAGCACACAGATACTTTATTATATAATTAATTGCTCCGCCAAAATGGCTAATATACGTGTTCAGATACACTGAGAGAGTATATGAGGAATATGTGGATTATATTCATCAGATAATTCACTAGGAATCGTATTATTACTTTTCTGCGAATAAAAGTAAGGGAGGTTTACCAACCAATGAAAATTTTCAAGGATTTTATTAACTTAAACATAATTAATTGTATCTAAAAAAATATTCGTTATATAAGTTTTTTTTCATTAAAACTATTGAAGGGAGAAATTATTGCGAAATTATTATATATAAGATTATCAATATAAAAAGACTGTATTTTATATCATATAATATTTCTTTTATCATCGCCGACGTATAAACAAATAATAACACCTAGGATGAAAATTGGATAACCTATATACTCTGTACACGACGAGATGCTCTTGAATGCTATATATCGTGCATGAGCGCTACTTTTAGCTAGAGAGAAATGCAATACGTACATGACTTTATCAAATTGACCACTTTCTTAGTCTTGTTTGAAGAAGAGAATAGTATAAGAATAATGAGTATCAACTCTAATATAGTATATAATGTGATTTGATTAATGAAACAGAAGTATATTGCGTATTATTTCATAATCTTTTCCTCTTCCTTCTCTACCACGTAGTCCGTAGTCGGGCGTGTCGCTGCGACGTCATGCACATAACTTATCGTACGCGTTTAGAGTGCATTGTTTGGTGGTGTGTGTGTGTTTGTCTGTGCTGAAGTCGTTAGACTCAGTTTAATGCGATTTGGCGGCGGTGTAGTCTCTGGAGAGCTCGCACGAAGTCCTCGCGCTGTCGTTGAGCTAAGTATTATCTCCACTACTTAGGAGTTAAACTAAAAATAATTATGAGGGTTATTTAACTTAATCCTCCCTTCAATTACTCTCCTTTTTATCTTCTTCTCATTTATTAGTTCTCCTTATGCTATTCTTTTATATTAATAATATATTATATATATATATTATATATATATATATATATATATATTAATTATATTAATATTAATATTATATTATAATAATTAATTAATATATATATTATATATTTATTAATATAATATATATTATATATATTATATATATATATATATATATATATATATATATATATATATATATATATATATATATATTTTTTATTATTTTAGTAAATAATATGTTATTGTTAAACAAAAAGTGATTACGGAGTGTTAAAAGAAGAGGTATTTGAAGAAGAGAGTAAGAATTAAATGATTTTTATTTTTGATTGATTAATTTTTCATTCAATAAATTACTTATCAAACTTACTCTAATAAATATTTTGGGTTTACCTGTGACCAAATTGTTAGAACTTACTCGATTATTTGGGCTTTTACCTGTAAATTAGCACATGACATATGACACATCTTTTTATCAAACCATAAAAAATATAAAACACACCATAAAAATATATAAAAAGACAATTAGTGGATGGCCATCCGCAAAAAATTCTTAAGATTAAAATATTTTTTACCTGATATAAAATAAATCTGTTATTTTACATAAATTGCATGCAAAAAATATTTTAGTTATATTATTTCATATTAATATAATAATCATAATAAATGTATCTTTTTTAATTAGCGGTTTCAACCTGTATGACTTTTTATATTTCTGGGGGAAGGGGGAAGGGATTTTTTATTTTTTTTTTTTTTCTAATTTGTGGAGGATTTTTCCTCCAAGGCTGGCTGGGCTGATCGGAGAACTTCCTTCTCTAAGGCTGGCTGGGTTGAGTAGAGAGCTTCCTCTCTAAGGCTGGCTGGGTTGAACGGAGAGTTTTCTCTCTCTAAACTCTCTAAAAATTTTTAAAAATAACTTTATTTTTAAAATTGCTTATTGCTTACTTGTATAGCCTCCTGGCTTTTTTCCATATAATTGGCTTCTCAGTGAAGGTTGTTGGTTGTTGTTGGGATGCCTTGCTACGCTGTATCTGCTGCTTACTGAAGTTCCATGCTCGAATCCATCCTGGTTGCAAAGGCGGCGGTTCTGGTGGGATGGATTCAATCCTGGCATCAAGGGCGCAAGTTGTGGTGACTGGGCCGCTCGGCGTCACCTTTTGCAGGGTTTCATGAATAAAAGTAATGCCTCTTATTCTTTATTGAATTGGAACAATTAAGTCCTCGAAAACATAAATTCTAAACAACAAACTCGTCACAACAACCTGTATAAACAAATAATTTCGAAATAAATGGAGTGTCTCAGTAATAACATTATGGTTAACTAATTACAACACATTATTACAGAGTTAAAAATTATATATCAAAAATTTACAAAATTAAGTAATTATAATATAATTATAAAAGTAATAATAACAAATTATATCTAATTATAAAATTATCGCACTCATCAACATGGTAATTACAATATAAGCATTAATAAGAATAATTAATTTAATATATAAAATCAATCAAAATCACTTTATATTATTATAAAAAATGAATGAAAATATAGGAATTTTTCAGGTGACATTTTTCCACTTATAATAGAATATTTATAAAATAAAACTCAATTAAATTTGGATTACCGCTGTAATGTTACTAATAAGAATGTATTAAATAAAAACAACAATTTACCTTCACTTTCTTCAAATAAAATCTTATGAAGCCATGGAAATGATCTTTTTTTTTTTTTTTTTACCCGCTTTTTGTAGTCGAAACTCGTAACATCCCGATTTTATTTAGTGTTGTGGTAAACGCAAAAAACCCCCCCGTTTTTTTTTTGTTTTCGCCACGCCCTCCCGAACCCGTCGCTTTGTTAAGTTGAAGCCCGGTGTTAAGCCAGAGTCGAGAAAAATTTGGACAAAAAAAAACATGTCCTTGATGAAAGCCAAGGAAATGATTGATACACTTGTATCAGTAAATTTAATGCCTGTATTTAGAGGGAAAAGGATATGTTATAGTATATAGTTATAAAATTATAAATATAATATAATTATATTTAATTATGAAAATTATATATATATATATATATATATATATATATATATATAATAATATATAATATATATAATATAATTTATATATAATATATATATATATATATATAGTATGTATATATATAAGTGTATCAATATATATACACGGGGTTTGGTTAAAGTAACTTGGGGAAAATATATTTTCTTGCTTTGGGCAAAAAATGCACTCTAACTTTCACTCTATCTTTCGTATCCATTTATAAGATCAACTGCTTGGCCCAACTTTAGCAAGACGAATGAAGAAGCTTTGACTATAATTGTGTGAGCTAACCTCGATGTTTCCCATCGTGAGGGAGCAAAGAATGCAAGGGGGAATTTTGTTATGCATAGCTAACACGGATTGTTTTGTTCAGAAAACGTTCGAGAACGAATTATTTTGGTTTTGTAAGAAGGCTGGCAAAACAAGGTTACCATCTTGTGATAGAGGATTAAAGAGTTTTGAGTCTTAGGGAAAGAGACGTTTAAGGGAGTATATGCATTCTGTAGGCAGTCGCTAGGCGAAGCTTGTTTGTTGAAATGGAAATGTTTTCTTGTATGAGTCAGAGTTGAATCCTCTCTCAAGTTCCTTAAGTTTTTCAGCAGTCATTCCCTGGGGTAGTTGAGTATTCATATCAACACCATGTTTTGATTTGATCTTCAGAGTAGCTGACGTTGTCGCCTGACCCCATTTGTTAGTAGCCCTGCAGACATATTCTCCTGAATCCCTAGCAAAGGTCCATTCCAAATCCAAAACAACAAAACCAAAGTCGTCCATCATGTGAACCCTAGAACCAACGCCAAGTTGACTACCATTATGGAACCATTCGATTCTATTTAAATCTTGAAAGTTTTGATGGCGCTTTGGAGATGTTGCTTCTCTCTCCTATACGTTTATTGAAAGATTGGAGAAAGAGCGGAATTTATGAATGAGCTTTGCTTTTCATCTCCCGAGAATCTCAGCACTTTAAAGGGCAGGAATCTTTAAGCCCCTAGTTTAAGGATACTGACAGCAATTCTGCCTTTGAGTTTGACTATCTCTGAAGAGGCACTAGACAACTTTCTCGAATCTGAATTATAACCATACTTGTCTTTTAACAAGTGAAGCGCTTTAGCTATCTTAATATGGTAGGTATCAGTGGCTGTAAGTTCTTCGTCAAGTATGGCTTGGTCAACTTTCGTATATTCAGCCCACAATATTAAGTTTTCAATGATGGTGTCTTGAGCTTTATAATTTCACTGCAATGACTGTTGTCCCTTTTCAAACAATTTTTACAACAACTGGATCGTAAAAGGTGGGAGAGTCCTCATCACCTTCCTCTTTAGGAAAGTGTTTACAGCAGAGAGTAAGTTTCTTCTTAAGTGTCCCGCTTTTTAAACGTCTAAGAGGAACCGCAAGTCTCTTAAGAAGCTTGACTTGAGGCTTAAGTCTAATTTCCTCTCCTGAAAGATCTGTAGGCATTAGGTCTTGAAATTCAGCAGCTTCTTTCAGATCTAAGTCTTGAATGATGTCCATATTGATAGTAGAAAGAACAAATCGAGAAAGAATAGAACGAATGAGAAATAATACACTAGTGCGCAGTAACACTATTGTCAAAAAATAAGCCACTGCACATATACTATCTTTGCGAAAACAACCAAACTCGCAGAAGACTAAGTCCAAAAACATCCACTGCGCATATACTATGTCTATGCGGAAATCTATGTCGAAAACAACTACTGCGCATAGACTATATCGAAAAACAATAAACACCGCGCATAGGCTATGTCAAAAAACAGAACACTCGCACATAGAACTATGTAAAAAAATAACACCGCGCAATAGGCCTATCGCTCACAGAAACCAAGGCACTTGCGAGACGAGTAGGAGCTATGTCGGAAAATGACAAACACTGGTCGTCAGCTAGACGCTCATGTCGACCAAATCACGCGCATGGAGGCTATGTCGAATACAAGCACTGCGCATAGACCTAGGTCGAAACATAAACGCACGCATAGGCGCATCTAGACTATTGTCGAAAAATACACACACATGCGCGCATACACACACTAATCGTCGAAAAACACACATATACATACATGCGCACAGACTATGTCGGAAAACAATCACCCCGCACATAGGCTATGTCGAAAACCCAACCACTGCGCACTGAGACTCTGGTCGGACAGAAATTAGTTCAACGCATGGCGCATAGACTAATGTCGAAAATCAAAACACTTGCGCACTACTCAGGAACTATGTCGAAAAATAAACCCTGCGAAAAGACTATGTCGAAAATAAACGCCTGGCGCATAGACCTATGTTGAAAAACAAGCATGCGCATAGCCTCATGTGTGAAAATACAAGAAACTGCGCACAGCATATGTCCGAAAATATCAATATGGCACCGCGCTATAGAGATAGATGTCTTATGTCGAAATTTCTCATAGTCGCGAAAATACCACTAACGCGCATATTACTAATGTGGCTACAACTATGCGCATAGATAATGTCGAAAACACTCAGCTAGTACAGTCGCATAGGCTATGTCGAAAGACTAAATACTGTATAGCGCGTAAGATGCTATGTCGATAGAATAACAACTGTCGCTATAGGCCTATTCAAAAAACAAACACTGGCACTATAGACTATGTGAAAAAACAACACTGCGCACAGATATGTCGGAAAAACAATCACAAGCGCAATAGGCTATGTCGAAAACCCAAAAACTGTGCATCATGAGACTATGTCGAAAAATAAACACTGCGCATAGGCTATGTCAAAAAACAAACACTGCACATTAGCTTATGTCGAAAAACAATCGAACTTCGCAAGTGCTGAAGCGCAAATTGTGACTGCACAAATGAAAAACAGCGATCACAGCGCGCATGAACGAAAAGTGTCGGAATGTATAAGCAACAATTCATCGAATGCGCAAAGTGACTATGTTGAAAATGTAACCACTCGCAAGCAAAATGTCGAATTTGAGAAATTATCTGAATCTGTGATATAAAATAGCAAGTCGTAATGCGCAGCCGAACCTTCGAAAACACCGCACTGCGCAATGCAAAATGTCGATGTATATATATAATATATAAAATATATACAAAATATTTACTTGTAATAATTTATTTTTTAAAAGTCACTTTTTTCCTAGGAATGTAAAACCTTAAGAACAATTTTTTAGAAAAAATTATCAAACACGTGACTAAGTTCGCTTTCTCAAATTAGAAAAAAATTAGTTAATGCATAAAAAATAGGCACCGAAGATCGAAAAAATCAAAATAACAAAAGAAGATTACTGAGTAGAAAGCTTACGCTCATGTGCGAGATTAATATGCCCGCTTGAGAGATTATGCGCTGGGTATTGTGTGAGTCTCAAACTCGGTGCAAGAGACAGAAACTATATAATGTTTTGGTGACATAAGGGTTCAAACAAATGGGACTCAAATTTATGCTAAAATTGAGTATTCTTATATACGACTTATTCTGTCAAAAATAGATTCAAAGAAACTGTCAAAAAGTGTACTGAGAATCTCTTGCAAAATAATTGCTGCAGACAATTGACTGTACAATTTCCGAGGAAGATTGATTACAATTGTATCGCAGATGGGAGCTGTGATAGTAAGGATAATTTAGCAGAGTGCTAGCACTTAATGAGCATGTCGTAAGTGTTAGTTATTATTCGAGTTAAGATAATAAATTTACGACAGTAAACTTTGAAATATGATCCAAATGATGTAGACTGTGTGTGCAAGGAGGCATTCACAAATAAATTTAGTTAAGTCAAGGGTATAAAAAAAGGGAACGTAGATCGAAAGACTTAGCTTGGTTTGAAATCTGGTCTAACACTCACTGAAACTTCTTATCCAATTAGTTCAAACAGGGAAATTTGACTAATTGTGTGTGTAGATTTCAACACAGGCGGGGGGCTAAGAGTTAGTTAATACCACCGGCCTGCATTGGAGTATATGGGTGGAATGGGAGGGGGGGCAAGTGGAATAGTCACTTTTTACACGCATCGAATGGGTATTAATTACACCGAAGATAGACGGAGAAAGGAGAGGAAAGGAGTAAAAGGTGTGAAATCTGTGGATAAGAGTGGACGCGGGGGAGTAAGTAAGGATATGGAAAAGCATTAAATCGGAGAGTCAGAATGGCACTTGGGGATGGAAGGTATAGGATTTATCAGGGGGTTTATAAAGAGTGACCTATAGTGGGGTCATAGGACCACACGGATTATTAGAGCAGAGGAGACAACTTTTTATATAACTATACAGCTGAGTAAACAAAGTAGGGATATTAAGAGAGAGTTGTACACTTATGTTTTACAAAGCATCCACTTCTTTTCGGGAACGACAGATTAATAAGAGAATTTATTTTACGGAACGGAATGTCACGATGTTTAAAATACGCGGATTAAACAGCAACGGGAATAGGGCTGTAATCATAGACTGTTAAGAAGAAACAGTCCGAATCATATGCCTGTGATTTTGAATCACACTGATTCAGCAGCAGATCAACTCCAGGCTATTAAGAGTTTGCACTCTCCGCTCAAATTAATTACGCTGGGTTGCACGATTCCAACTCTCTATAGACGATATTTGTAAAAGAAGCGCACTAACTATTTGAGTTTAAAGTGATACAATATAGTTTGGAAAAGTAGTTTATATTGAAATGCATACGAATTTGAGACCAAGAGCACACATTCAAACGCAAACTTTTCATTACGAAACATTTTAAGCTCTCGATTCGCATTCCAATTTTAATAATATACTATTGAGTGAGCGAGTTCGTGATATATATATATACGTTATTGATATATATCTATAACTATATTTAGTAAGTAATAATTAATAATACTTATTATCACTAGCTTCTTACGTATAAGATTAAATATGGACTGGGTATGGGGTCGCGTCGTACTTGGGTTGGAGAAGAGAACGGTGGGAGTCATGCCTCACCAAACATGGGTACATTATAGAGTAAGAGATTTTCGGAATGTAAGAGTGCCCCTTTTGCTGCAGGGGGTTCGGAGTAGGGTCTCCTAGGAGAGGGGCTAATAGCGTTTAACACGGGTGAGGTATAGGGTGGGTCAGGATCAGCAGTAGCAGGAGGGTAAAGATTGAGAAACAGAATCGGCACCGGCTAGACCGGACGAGTAGGCTCATAAACGAGTTGCGGGAAGCTGAAACACATGAAGGTGCTTCCTTAACGGCCGTTGCGTATACCGCAGGCATACCAAAGAAGAGCCTCAGTCCAGTGTTCTGGTTTGTGGATTGTTGGCTCACTGAGAGAGGCTTTAAGCTGGCGGTGGAACCTCTCACAAATCCCGTGAGATAGTGGTTAAGCTGGTGTATGTGATCTTTTGCGAGTCAGCGGCCAGCAAGCGCATCCAATCTTTCCAGACGGAAGGATTCGGAAACGCGACCTTGATCCAGTCGTGACGCGAGAGAGGATTCCGAACCGAGAGATCCTATGAAACAAGAAGGCTTTAAGCTATAGATTTCGGCAGTGGGCAACAGAGAGAGGGATAGCTTCAGTCCACCGAGTGAACCGATCGATACAGGTGAGGATATTGCGCATGCGCTATGAGAGGTGGAAGAGGTCCAACAATGTCGGTGTGAACTGTTTCAATGTTTTATTATATAATATATATTATTATTATAGTAGTATTTAGTATTATTACATAGTATTATGACATAGTATTATATAGTAGATTAGGCAAGAAGGAGCCCAAAGTATATTATTAGGAGCTTTATTTAGTTAGTATGTACTTTATGATAATACTCATTTAAGATCATGAAATTTAGCGTATTGACATAGTTTACTATATATAGCATATTGTTTCAGTCGTGCACAGAGAAAGGTTTTTGGACTTTGCGCTAGGTTGTCAGTTTTTTAACTATTCATTTTAACTAATTTTAACTTATCATCTAAAATTATATATAAAATTGGTATTTAAAAATATGAGGAGAAAAATATATAGAATATTAATTATATTGGGGATTAAAATACTCTTAATAATTAAATCGCTCTGGGGGTTTATAAATATGAGACCGCATGTATGGGTATTTACATTGTGTGTCACGGTACTGCTAACGCCGGTGGTCGATACGTCTAATTCTCGATAACCCAGCTGTTGGGTGGCGGTATATCTCTCGCACTATACTTCATTTCACCATCGATAAAAAGGTTTTCGACGGAAGGCGCTTCTATTGTATCTACCTACCCCTCTTCGCATGGTCCTGCCCGCTTTTATGAGTGAGTATCTCATTCGTTTGTCGCTGCATAAGATCCGCGCTTCCTCGCTCAATTATTCGCGGAGCTTCTTTGTTGGCCCTATCTTGGTAATGTGTAAGCCGACTATTTTTTGGTACTGTTAAGATTTTCTCTTCTAGGGGCTATATATATGCCGTGCTGATTGGTGAGGGAGCAGTTAGTTCTTGCTAGGCGAATAAGTGTATTGGCAGACCTTTCATATACGATAGACCATAAGCGTCTTGTGTCTGCTATCATTGGGACCTTCTTTGCGATTCTCGGGTGGAGCACTGTATAAGTTTTGGAATAGCCAAGACTGAGTTGTGCGCGAATGTGTCTTGGGCAGAGCTCGGATGGAGTGTTTTGTAGAGATTCTTGTCTAGGTTCAGTCTTTTTATCATTCTCATTGGAGATTTCATTCTCTGACAGGCCAATTCTTTCCAATTACTTTATGTAGCTTTATACTTCTTCTCTATGATCTCATCTTAAGGACGGCCTTGTGCTGTTCAGAGAGACTATGGGATATTGTGCTTGTGCGCTGGTCTGCCTCTCTCCAATATGGTTCACTTTGACACCTCGCATCCGCTATGATATGTTCATCTAGAATTGAGTTATTTGGTCTCGCTCGCTGTATATTGGGACCTAGTGTCATTTTTTCAGGGCTTGCTCACTTGTGTTATTTCTGGCTCGCTATTTCTCGCCTAAAAGAACTGTTCTAAACTGTTCTCTTGCTCTATGGCTCGTATGTATCATGAGATGTTGGGCGATTGTGCTTCGGATATTATTTGGGTTCGGGACACATTCATACAGAGCGTGTATATCTCTTTGATATCTCACAGATATTCTCGCTCTTATGTAGCATTAGCTATTGCGATGAAGATATAGACTAGGCTCCTGGACGTTTGATGTGTTTTTGGCGAGAGACTATAGAGGCTTGTCTTGTTAGATAATTGTATATATACTCGATATCTCTCATATGCTATTTTATAATTTTCTCCAATGATCTCATCTCGTCTCTTTCTTTATCTCTTATACGATCAGCTATGTTGCGCTCACTTCTCTTATTTTTCCCTTAATTTCTATACGCCACGCTGATTTTCGTTCGCACATCTCTTCTATTTCATGTATTGTTCACACTTTCCTATATTCTTTCATTCCATTTTTGGAGTTTGTTCCATGTTGTTAGTAGTGGCGTATGTCTGGTCGTGAAACTCACTGGGTATTACAATTTTATTCTCTCAGAGAGCTTATATACCAAATGCATGACTCGTAACGCGACTCTCTCTATCTACGGGGGAGCTCGAACGTTTCTGTATTTCATCTTTCCTCTTTTTTTCTTCAGCCATATTTCCTAACACCCTTGGCGCTCCCGTTGAGATACTGGAAAATCTGTAGAACCATTTGGGTGAGCGTGTAATTGTTGGATTGCGTGTCTTGCTGTTTGCTGGTTAATCACTAATCTTTGTAGGGGGGTCTTAGGCGTACGTTTTGTTCAGTGATGGGATACTCCCTCTGCCTATCTACCGTCACTCTATTCTACTTACTACTACTATTACTACTAAGCCTTCTGCTACTTGGCTACAAGTGGCGAAAACCCTATACCCCAAGTAACAAGTATTGAACCACTTCACCTCCTGCATATTCTAATATGAAAACATCAGGCGACAGGCAGAGGCTACAGACTATAGTAGTCCCATATGGCAATATCCGTCGTCAAAAAACTGGACAGCCACTAGCTGAGTAAATTACGCGTCTTCTAGACACCTGATATATATATATATATACTATATATATTGTTATATCTGATACTATTTCTAGATCAGCTATTATTGTTTATGCGTGAATAATTATATAAGAAGGCAAGTGGTATCATACTATACTATTTATTGTATTTATATATTATACGCTATATTTATTATATTAATAGGTTAGTATAGGAAAAATATGGTATAGTTATTATATAGTATATACTATTTATCTATTATATTGGATACTGCACTTGAATCAATGCAGCACCTTTCTAATTTTCGACATATTGCACCAGGGAATAGACAGAAAAGTAGATGCAAAATTAAGTGTGAGGTCTCTATCGGGTAATCTGCATCTTCAAGAAAATATTCTCGCTTCAATGGTTCGTCTGATATAATGATGCAGCGCTGGGGTGCGATGATTAATGTTTGGGAATGCACTAAAAGAGTGGCGGAGGGGCGACGGGCTTCTTGGTTAAGACCTCGAATACAAGCAGAGGCGCTACGTCCACGTGGCAAGGCGACTGGAGAAAAGACTGCACGCCATAAGTCAAATACAATCTGGGTTAGGAACCTGGGGTCGGTTTTTGTCTACAGTTGCCGTTTTGTTAGTGTTGAACGAATCGCTAGGCAGTTTGGCTAGTGAGAGCAGATGAAGTGCTGTGATAGGGATTTAGAACAGAGCAACGAGAGAGTTTCGAGTTTTCTGTGATTCTTCGGCTGTACATTGATTTCTATAGTGATTGGAATGTTAATTGGTAGAGAAATTCCGTTGATTGCATTTTTTACACTCCTTCTTATTTGTGATCAAGGCGCTAACTTCCCATGAACAGGCAGCACACTGGTGTTATTATTTTTTAAGTTTTTGAGGTGGTATTCTATATTATATATATATATACTATATATACTAGATATATAATATATATATATATATTATATATGTAGTGATTATATATTTATCATATATAGTATATATATATACATATATATATATATATAATATATATATGTATATTAAGATATCATTAATATTATGAATACTGTAAGGTCTATGCTTTATTGATATTTTTGGGTAGTATCAAGAGTTTGGTTAAGGTAGCGCTAGTAATTAGTAAGGCTAGTTACGTAATATCAATATATAATATACGGTCTATTCATAAGAGAGGAAAAATACTTCCCTCTCATAATATATATATATTAGTATATATATATATTATTAATATTACTATTTGCTTTGGGAAGGTTTGGCGCTTTAGAGATAGAGTGTAATATCTCTGGTTACCGAGACGAGAATCACAAAATGTCGTGAGGGCATCAAGGTGAAAGTGAATTGGCGTAAGATTGAATTGGTCGGAAGCAACTCCCCAGCACTTATGAGCGGTTTTCACCGAGAATAGAAGTCGCCATCTTTCTTGGTCAGGTGGGTTTTTTATGATTTAGGGGTAGTGTCATAGGAAGAGACGAAATTTTCGTACTATGTCTAATAGAGTTTTCGTGCAACTGGACAGTGTTTGCAATTGAAATTAAATTTTTTCTCGTATTCGGGCACTTATACAGGGCTTCGCTCTTTATTGGCTCCAGTGCTTGATAAAAGTATGAAAAATTTAAAAATTTTGTTCTGAAATGACTAATTGAATTTAGTGAGCATCGTAGGTGTATTGAGTAACTCGTTACACTTAACTATATTCTGCCTAAACTATATATAGTTGGTGGTGGGTTGATTTGTTGTCTGTGCTCTTCTTTGTTACAGCGGGAGAGGTGGGAAAGCTTACATACTCTTAGTATACAATGGCAGGTTAATATGCCCATATTTTATAGGGTAAGCAAAATGAGGGGTGATTCTGTGCCGTCTTTTATTGGCAATTACTCTGAGGAGTTAGTAATTACGATAGTGGAGAGGAGGCACAAGGTCACGTAGGACGGAAGGTATAGAGCTGGAGACTGAACTAATTTTAAAATATCATATTTAGCTTGAATTGGGGTGGGATCATATTGGGTGCTTTTTAGTGTATATTTTCTAAAACTCACAAAATTGGGCTATAGGTGCCTGATTATCTACACTAGGCGGTGGGTGGGTTGGTACACTAATGATTTTAGTATTTGGAAACTTTGGGGGGAGGAAGTTGATTATCAGGAAGTAGGGTAATCTGGAATATTATTTTTGTCGGGAAATGGAAGAAAAGGTACTGCGTGATATGATCTTTTCGCGATACATGCACGAAGGTATTTATATATATATATATATATATAGTGACGTATTATTATATTAATATATAAATATATATAGGTATATATGGTTATAACATATTATAAATAGCATATAGGTGTTTGTATTGCCTATACTTGATATATATATATATATATATATGGTATTATATATACTAAATATATATATCGTATATATATTATTATATTATATACATATAATAATATATAGAATTGCAATTTTTAGTTGAGACCACTCACGGGTCTGATGCAAGAACGGGTTTTATCAAAGAGAATAGATACAAACAAAACACTAACCTTTTGATCCTTCCTGCTACGATTCCCTGGTACTTCCGTGTCCTAATATGGAATTATGAAGTTCTTCCCTCTGGGTTTCTTGGGCTTCTGTTTCTATTTTTTCCTTATTTGCAGGTGCAGGGTCGAGCTTGTTGGATGCGCAGTAATGGATGAATTGGCCTTTCCAAATTAAAAAAATTTCTTCAAATGGAGACTCATTTTGATCAATTTGTCCCTGAAAATTTTTTTCCAATTATTCTACGATACTATGAATTCTTTTTAAAACTTTGTTAATGTTTTATGTGCAGATTATTTCTGGAGTTTCTATTGTTTTCTTTGAGACATTTGTCGAACTAGTTCCTTCTTCCGGATGTACTCTAGATCTCGTGGAGCGAGATTAGTCCCTATGGATCGGGCGCCAACTGAAAAAATATCCTTTTGGCCATGTTCTGGAGAGTATTTCGCTGTATGATTTATCAGTTTTCCTCACTTCAGCTTTTCATTCGCTGTTGTAACTCTCTTTAATTAAGTTGATTGTTGTTTCGACGAGAAGGCGTTTTTTATAGTATTTGTGGATGTTCAGATCCGAAATGTTGGGTTCAAAACTGTAACAGTTTTCGGCCTTAGATATTTTGTAAATCAGTAATAAAATTGAACGTCAACTTCTCGTTCAATTCCTAGCTTGAGAATAACTCCTCGTCATACCAAGGTGATTATAATAACGATGGTATTAAGAAACAATAAATTTATTCTTATGGGTTAGTATTCATATTTTAATTCATTAAGGTCTAGTTCATTAATGTTGAATATTTAAAATTTAAAAAGAAATTTAAAATAACGAAAGAAACAAAAAATAATTGAAAAATTGAAAACAGAAATAACGAAATAATGAAAACTGAAACTGAAACCCAGAGGTATATTAACCTGAACCTCTTCATGTAATCTGTGATAAATTCAATGATATAATATATTATAGATAGTATTATTTTTAATATATTAGTACGATCAAAATGTATATATTATATTATAATATAATAGCTCTGAATAAAATTAACAGATATTCATGTAACATTTGCATGGATAGTATTATTATATAAATATATTTATAAGTGATATATTGTGGAAGCATAGACAACATTTATAGTGCTTGGGCCGCTATGATCAGGCAAACGAGAAGTTAATAGGTCGACCATAAGTAAGTTTCAATATTA
>JABUQX010076190.1:0-10000 GCA_015478945.1 Trachelipus rathkii
TATATATATATATATATGATAATATATAAAATAATACAATATATATATATTATATATATATATATAATATATAATATAATATAGATTATTATATATATATATATATATATATATATATATATTATTTATATATATATATATATAATATATATAAGTATACTATATTATATAAATATATATTATACATTATTATATATATTATATAATTATATATATATATATGGTATATATTATAGTATATATATAGTATATATGATATATATATATTAATATATAAATGATATATATATATATTATATATAATATTATATATATATCGTATATATTTATAAATATATTATATATATGATACCCAACCGTATATATTATATATATTATATATATATATAGTTATATATATATATAATATATATAATATATATATATATATAAGATATATTATAATATATACCGTATATATATTAGTATATATATATATATATATATATATATATATATATATATTAATAATATATAGATATATATATATATATATATAATATATATATATATTTATGATATATATAATATATATATATGTTTATATTATATATATTATATTATATATATATATATATATAATATATATATATATATATATATATATATATTATATATATATATATATAGTAATATTATTATATCATTATTAAGGTAGGTTGATCATCGGAATGTCAAGTCAAGGATAGTAATTATGCCGTGGTATTAAGTTATTGAAGAGATGGAATAAAATGGTGCCCTCCGTAGAGTTTGAGAGAAATATCCAATAAGGATTGCTTGCGGAATCGAATCAAAGTTGTTATTTTGTTTTTTTTTACTTCAAACAATGGAATAGATAAATTAATATACCGATTGCTGATATGTTGCGTTTTTATCATCGATGGATATGATGTCTGTGAAGGTATGATTCCATTTTTCAAACGTAATTTTTTACGGGAATGTAAGAGGAAAAAGAAACACAGTTCATTATACATTGTATAAGCAATTGGACTACATTTGTGCATAGCAGTAAGTTTGACATTGTATCTTAACTATTGTAATATGTCATCATGCGATTGTGAGTAATATGATTTGGACGTAAATGACGGACGCATCTTCCTACTCGCCACTTATGTTAGAATCGACGCATTTCTACTCTCAAAGCCATACACATGTTGAGAAACTGATGTCACTAATTTCACAGATCTTTCAACGCTTTGAGAATGTGATGGAAAATCGGGAAGAGTTGGCCTAACAAGAGTAGTCAAACAATTTTTCATTGGACATGTTTTTCATACTTGGCGGTTCTGCAACACCAGTAGAAGTAAGATCTATTTGTTCATTCCAGCAACCTGCATTCCAATTTACCTTTGGAATTGTTTTCTCACGCTTCCGATCACATGTCTTTCTGCAAAGAAATAAAAACAATAAACACAAATGAGGCATTCGGTTATGTAGGGTACATATTTTATAATGAATTTGTACATTTAGGACTCTATTACATTTTATGAAAACTAGTTACGTAAAGCAAAGATTTCAGTTATACATGTTCCTACAAGAGAGTATAGCTTCTAATCCTAGACTTCTGATTTCATGGTCTTCATCTTTAACCATTGCATAAAGAAAATTTTCAGGAAGTAGACAATAGGCGTTGCCTTGAATGTTTTTCTGTACAATGCGTTTCACATCATTAAATGGGAGAAGATTAAGCCTTGTAATTGAATTGAAAAGAATACGAGGAGCATCATGAAATTTCGATGATGCCTTAATTTCAAACCATGCTGGTGCATAAACATTAACAATATAATGTAATAATTTAGTCAGACTTTCGATTGGAGAACTATCCCGAGTATATAAACAAAGTAGTCTTATGGCAAGAGTTAGACATCGTGCATGGTTGAGTGGACCAATTTTATGGGTACCCCATCTATTTTCTATGTTTCCAGATCCAATACCTTTACAGTAATCAAACAGAAGTCTCTGATGGACACAAAGATCTTTAAGCACTCCATCTTCAAGAAATCCGTCAATGATTGGGGTTTCTATAGATTTAAACCTTAATACTGGTTCTTCGTGAATATTCCCAGTAAATCTTTGCCCAAGTGGTCCACCGAAGGTATTGGGTCTAGTTGTTACATTATCAAGCTTTTTGAAAAGAGCCCGTAATGGAAGTTCATTTTGATGTAGCGTACAACCTTGGGTATGCAGTTTTCGTCCCATTAATACTTCAAGTTGTACACCTAAGCCATTGATTGGACCTGTATTGACAGCAGTATTATCCAGAAGGATACCCTGAATACTATCAATGCTATTAAACTCCTGAATAACGCTAAAAACCTCTTCAGCAAGCAGTTTGCCAGTGGTACTAGATGTAGGGACAGTTTGATGTGTTGTAAGAAAGGTACCCTGGGTTTGTCCATCTTTACTAGTGAATGTCAGATGATGTTCTGCCTGAACACATTTTCTCATACCTACTTCCCTATTAGGTAACTGTATTTCCTTATATGTTAAAGTGTTCTTGTCAATCTTTCCATCAACACCTGTACAAGTTCAGTGAGTGCTTTTATGTGATGCATCATCTTCACATACGACCTTCACCTTTGCTTTTGCTCGGTCTATTTTTGCATTTGTCAAACATTATTTGTTGAAAGTCAATTCTCGGCACTCAGTAAAGATTTATATCATGATTAATGCATTTAGCAAGAGCTGCACCCCAAGATTAGACAAACATTCACCTCTGACGAGGGTTTTTTCCCAAATTAGCGTATCTGGGAGTTAGCCAGTTACGTTTTTTTGTGTTATATTTCTGGTTGAAGGAATTTGCCTTGGCTGCCAGAGCGATCTCTTCCTGCAAAGAAAGAAACATTTGTGTAAACAATTGCTACATAATAAAAATAAAAAAACCATAAGATAAAAAATAAGAACAAACGATAAATACCTCGACCAGTAGAAGAAAGAAGAGCTAGTTTCCTGTGATGGCTCTGAATGTTCTGAAATGCATTTTTTTTTCTTGGACTCGACCTTGTTCACCACCCGATAAAACTCATCAAATCTAAGCCTCTGTGAGAGTGCGTGCGTTTTATTATATAAGCACTTTCGACTCTATTGATGAAAATTGGTAGGCTTCCTTTCGGTCCAGTTTCATCCATCTTTTTTAATCACGTAAGCATATGCTCCTGTTCTTCTATTAAGAACTTTGCATCATTTAGACAGCAAAACGCATTTAAATATGGGACTGTTCACAATTTCCAAATTCTTGCGCAGTTCACCCATTCCTATCATAGCAGGTTCTTAACGTCCAGAAGGACAAAGTGCACCGCAGAGATATCTCCAAAAGTCCAAATCTAATTTGGAATCGAGAATTTCTTTTTGCAGTGGACTTTCCATGGTTTGCGGGTTAATGTCCCTTCACTGAAGTTAAAAAGATTCTTTACTTTTTTGAAAGAGAGACTTGTCTGTCAGAAGAGGAAGCCTTGGATTTACATTTCTCCATATAGATTTTACGTCATTGCAAATTTGGTAAATTTTACTTATAAAGTCAGAACCAGGATTTGAATACATAAAATGATAATAATACTTAATGATTTGTCTATACGTACTAGGTTCACACATTAATAATTCACTTGGAGTATATAGCTGAAATTTAAACAAAAATATAATGAATTATAATGATATAAAATTATATATATAATATAATAATAATATATATATATATATATATATTTTATTATATATTTATATATCATATATATATATATATATATATATATATATATATATATATATATATAATATATATATATATATATATAATAATTAGGACCGACCGAAGAGTTGGGCCCGGATTCCGGGAAAGGAAAATTTTGTCGGGCCCGGGGTTAACTTAAAATTATAGAAAGGAAATGCAAGTCAAAAAACACTGAAAGTCTTAAAACTTAGGTAAACTTAAACATTTCTAATTTCAGATTAATTTAAAATTTTAATTTATTAAAAATAAGCAATACATTATGATTAATTTAAATTAAATAAATATTTTCGAAAGAAATTTTTTAGAAAATAATTGATTTTTAGAAAAATAAGTTGTATTAAATATAATATTATAATATTATATATATATATATATATATATTATATATATATATATTATAATAATATATAATATATATATATATATACTATATATTATATATATATATATATATATATATATATATATATATATAATATAATATAATATATATATATATATATATGATAATATAATAATATATATAACCGTATATATATATATATATTATATATTATATATATATATAATAATATATATATATATATATATAATATATATATACTATTTATTATACTATATATTATATATATATATATATTATATATATATATATATATATATATATAATATAAGATAAATATAAATTGCTTTGAACGCAAAGTAGTAATAACCCCGAACATTATAATTAAAAAATAAGGGAGTTTACATGAACTGATTCTTGCCCACTTCTATGGCTGCCAAAGATTCACAAAGCGCCTAATCATCCCTTACGCCCTATAATCATTTCCAATTACTAAATTGCACTACTTATAAAACTTTCTCCTGTATCTTCCTCAATTAAAACCATTAATCTGGGCCCAAAATCTTCACTCTTCCCACTCATCAATACAGAAGATTTCAACAACGCGTATTCATACATTAAATCCTTCCACACACCAAATTTCTTAGCTTTGACGTTTCACCTCCCTTTTCCACTTCCATACCTGCTCCCATTTACTCTTAAACCTTTACTAGAAAAAACGCTATATTAAGAAACATAACTCACTTTTAAATTATTTCCTTTCTCCCTTCCTTAAGCAACTTATTTCTCTCACACTTGATCACAATTTTTTCTTTTACTTTTTTAACTTTTACACAAACTTATGGCCTCTCAATGGGTTCTCCCTTATCTGGCACTGTTAAGCAATATTTTTAGGAACTCTTGAACACCACTTTCATTTACGTCATCACCCTTCCTTCTAATGCCCACATTGCTTCTTTGTGGCGGACGTGAGTCTGGCACTTCCAAAATGACATCAATATAAATTTCATTTACAACATATCAATAAACATTCATCCTCTAACTCCTTCACACATGAATTACCTATTAACTCTTCTCTACCTTTTCTTGATACTTTAATTTCATGGAAAAACTCTCCACATCTATCCTTTTCTGTCTACAGAAAACCCACTTCTTCCTCCTCTTATATACATTGGTTTTTGACTCATACATATAACACAAAATTAGCTACACTAACTGCCCTCTATTTTAGAGCCCTTCGAGTTTGCTCTCCTCCTAATCTCTCAACAGAAACTCAATTTCTTTTTTCTACTTTCAGTCAAACTAAAATATCCTCCTTATGTCATTAATTCAGCATTTCGCAAAGCCAAACAAAAATTCTATAATAGTAACCCTCCCATTCCTCACACCACTTTTTCTTATCTTCCCATTCCTTATAATTTAAATCATCAATTAAAAGAACATCTTCCAAAAAATATTCGCTTTATAAAAAGTAATACAATTCCCTTGAAAAAAGTTTTTAAACCCCCTAAAATTAATACTTATCAAACGCAATGCATTTATAAAATTCCCTGCTATGACTGTCTATCTGTTTACATCGGCGAGACTAATGATCTACCCAGACGAGTTAAACAACATAAACATGATCTTATCAAAGACTCTCCTAATTCAGCTTTAACAGTCCATCGAACTCTGCACGACCATAAAATCAATATAAATTCCGTTTCTCCATTGAAATACATCAATCAAGTTATGAAGAGAAAAATAATTGAATCGTCATATATATACAATACTGATAATTTTAATAAAATACCGGGCGAAGTGAGCCTTGACATTATTCAAAATTCTATACTCCTAAATTCAGGATGCCTTAAGGATGTGAAGAGGAGGGACGGCCAACTAAATTAAACAATATTTTTCATTTAACTTTTTTTTTTTGTATATTCTTGTCAATTCTTCCATCGCGACGAGGCCTTTGATTGTCTTAGGCGAAAGCTAATGGTTACTTTGTTTTGTTTATATTCATATAATTTTAATCTGTGATGTTTTATTAAAGTATTATTTTACGTGCCTAAGGGTGGATTCCTATATATATATATAATAATTAATATATAGTATAATATATATATATTAGTTATATTATATAATATATATATATATATATATATATATATATATATATATATATTATATATATATATATATATATAATATATATAATATATATATATAATATATATATATATATATTTATAAATTAAATAAATAATTTTGAAAGAGATTTCGGAAAATATTTGATTTTCTTGAAGATATTTACTTTAAATAAATAAATACATTAATATTTTAACAATTATATTTATTTCCTTTTCCGAATTCGTTTGATAAATATATTCAATTTCGAATATTTTATGCTTTAAAAAACTCTCGGGAAAAAATTATAATTTGGCCTCAATTTTAATTTGAAATCATCAGTAAATACCAAAAAATTTAATTATATTTAAGTATGTTTATATATTTTGCATCAATTTTATAACAAAGGAGTAATGGAATTAAAATATATTTTTTTATTTTGTTTGATTTAACCCTCTATTATTTAGTGTAAATTTACAGTTAACCCCGGTAGAAAACCCCGGTTTTTCCTGATTTTTGGCCGGGGCCGGGGCCGGGGCCCCGGTCGGTCCCTATATATAATATATATATAATATATTATTATATAATATATAATATATAACATATAATATAATATATAATTATATGATATAACGCCTGTGTAAGGTTGCTTGATTCGCGACAACCGGCTCACAAAATGCGCGTCAGCATAGTGGTACATTCAATCCCAAATCCGCAAGCACTGTTTCATGGAAAAGACCTAACAATTGGTGGTACTTCATTTCTAAAGTAGTTACAACTACCGCAACTATACGCACCGAAATCATGTAAAAAAAAGGGAAAATCGACCTACCCCTAATATTTTTCGATTTATATATATAATACATCCAAATTGAAATATATATATATATATTTATAATAATATATATATGTAATATTATCTATATATATATATATATATAATATATATATTAATATATATATATATCAATATATATATATATATATTATAATATATGTATATATATATAGATATATATATATATATATATATATATATATATATATATATATATATATATATTATATAATTATATATATATTATATTATATATTATTATATATTATATATATATAAGTATATATATTTATATATATAATATATAATAAATAAATAAATAAATATTTAAAAAAAAAAATTAAACAATCAAAGAAAGTAAATAAAAAATAAATAAATAAATAAATAAATAAATAAATAAAGTAAATGAATATATATATATTAGATAAAATATGTATAAAATATATATTAGTATTAATATAATATCTATATATATTTAGTCAAATGGAATCTAATATTTGTAATACACATATATATAAAGGGGGCCCATTTATTGAGAAAGTTAACGTCGTTAATTCTTTAATCGTTAAAAAAAAAAAAGAACGGCCCGTTAATTCATTAAAGCGTTATCGGAAAGAATGTTAGCGTAAGTAACGTTATCTTAACGTTAACCGTCCTCATTTTTTTTTTTTTACAGTTATCACCATCACTCACGGCCAGAGCCCTATTCAAGGAGGAGGGTTGTACGCCAAATTTCATCCGCTAGCGCGAATTACGCAGATGAACATAGACGCAGCTTTAACGTGAGGAGATCAAATTCAGCAGACAAACACAGAAATGGAAAGCACCGCAGCGCAACTGCCTGGAGTTCCAATATCTACACAAACTCGTGCAGATACATCACCCCTTGCTGCTACGAGGGCGTCGTAAAGGTTAGGTGGGACGCGAGTGGTAAGTTCCTTCGAACACCTGCCGCGCTGCGGTACCTATAGAAAAGAGATACAGCACCAACATCGCGCCGCAAAGATAGAGGGTCAAGTGAACTGGAAAGTACAGTAAAGTACATAACAGTTAATAAGCCTTTTGGCTTTTGGACTCGACCCATGTCCAAACAAGCAGGGTGAAACCAGCAGCCCCTAGATATGAGAACATGTACTCTATACAAGGGCGGATGAGACTCTTGTTGTTAGCTGGAGTAACTGAGAAGAGGAAAAAGAGTCTCGCAGGTCTAAAACAGAACTCGCCAGTTTCTTGAGGCCGCCCCAGCAACGCGTTTGGATTTGAGGTTTTCCAAGGACTTTTTTGCTTATGTTTAAGGGCCAAGGATTTGTATGTCAACAGGGAGATTGAGCGGAACCGTCAAAAGAGATAGGAAAGGTTAGAAGGTATTTTAGAGAGGGGAGATTGTAGAAGTTGGGTTTTTAAAGAATTTGAATTTACACAATGGTATTGATTTGAGACGACCCCCACCCGCAAAATTCTATCTAGATCAGCATGAATAAATCAGTTTAAGCATTAAGACCGAGAGGCAATTTCTAGAAGTAATAAATATGGAAGCAGAATTGAAAGGAGTTATAGAAGAAGGTGTCGAAGTCATCGGCATTTGAATGATTAGAGTAGGATGATGTGCAGGGCTGAGAAGAATCATGGAATTGAAAAAACTAGGAATAAGATGAAACCCTTGTAGAAACTACCCACTATTGACAGTAAAAAGAAAAGGTCGCTCCATCAACCAGAGCGATGTTTAGCGACTTGAAAGGAAGAAAGCTAGACATAAGTAAGCAAATAGAAGGAGGAAACCCAAAGGAGGAGGAGCTGGAGAGCAATTGATGCGTCCCATACCCGGTCAAATGCTTTGGATATGTCAAGCGCCGCCACGCAAGTCTCCCCGTAGCTCCTAAGAGCGGAAAACCATTAAATGCGCGTTAAATAGGAAAGTATTCGCCAGTATACCTTGAACAACCAAAAGCCTACTGCGACTCGGAAAAGAAAGAGAATAAGATTCCAGACTGGTTCTAAGAAGTGAGAAGTTGAGAAGGGTTTTAAAGATCTTAGATAGAACAAAGTGAGAGCTATAGGGCAATAGTTAGAAAGGATCAGAGCGGCGTCCTTTTTTTCGGAATAGGTTAGACATGTTCGAGCTGCGCCTTTCCAACACTGAGGGAAAGTGCTATATTAAGACATAAGAATATAGTTTAGTTGAACGAAGGGGCCGGTTTGTCAGCACGTAAGTACATTCCTTCAAATTCGATTTTTTGTATAAACCCGTGTTTAAACATAACTAAACGGGAGGATAACTAACCGAGTAAAGATATAAACACATTTATTTTGAGCATTGAAGAGGAGCGTTTAGGGAAATTTTGGAACGAAAAAAAAAAAAAAGTTATCTCAACCTGGTTTAAAATTTAAAATCTGATAGGAAAATATTTTATAAACTCGTTAAATTAGCGGTTAACGCTAACGATGTAATGGGGAAAATTTTAAACTCGGCTGCTAACGATTAATTCACAAACAGTGTAACCTCTCGTTAATAGTCCGTTAACATCTTTTCGAAATTAACGAAAGCGTTAAAGTTAACGAAGAAAAAATTAACGAATTAATTAACGGATTAACGTTTAACGCGTTAATGCCCACCTTTGTATATATTATATATATATATATATATATATAATATATATATATAATACTATTTATATATATATATATATATATAATATTACTATATAGATATATATATATATATAATATATATTATATATATATTATATATTATAATATACCGTTATATATATATATAATATATATATATATATATATAATTATATTATATTATATATTTATTATATAAATATATATATATATATATATATAATATATATAAATATATATATATATATTATATATATGATATATATATATTAATGTGTGTGTGCGTAGATTGTGGAATGTATGTGTGGTTATGTGG
>JABUQX010076190.1:15000-17500 GCA_015478945.1 Trachelipus rathkii
TTTCCTCTATCTCGAATGTCTCTTCTTCCCATGACAACATCAAAGTTTAATCTTGTGGTTTGGTTTGAATGGCCACAATTTCTACGGCTCGGGTACAGTGTACTGGCTTCCGTGGCATACCCCCTTTCCACTGCCTAGACCTTACAATAGGTTCAACATTTAACTTTTCCATTTTTCTTTCGTCCTTCTTTCTCTGCACCTGTTTTTACTGCTTTATCAATTGTCTCCAAGTTGATTGTTTTTACTCTGTGTTTGACCTACAAAGGATTCCCATTCAATAACAGGTGTTCTTATTTTGCACCTACAATCAATTCTTTCAATTTTTATATTAAAACAGTTGCATGTGCCAATGTCAAACATCTTATCATATGATTTTAATTCACCTTCAAACTAATCTTTTCGTCTGTTTTTTGTGGATCTTTAGTTTTTAGCCGAGGCTTTTTGTCGATGAACTCTTAAATATATTCCATCAAGTGTTATTGTTGGAGAAGGAAAACTTTCTCCAAATGGATTCCCACGTCCCTTGCAACAATTCTATAACCATCTTTAGCGGTTACCAAACCTTTCGAAGTTACTTGCTCTCTATTCATAACAAATAGATAATGACTAATAATATCTGCTTCTGAAGGAATCATCGAAGGTGGAAATTCACATGGATGTCCAAATATTGAATTGTAAGTTTTACTTCTATAGTAGTACCCATTATTAATATTAAAATTTTTAAACGTACTATTTGCATAAATAATAGCATCTGAACTGGTTTTATATATATATATATATTATTTTTATATATATATTGTTTTATCTTATTAACTCTTATTTACTATTGTACATTACAATTACATCAAAATCATAGTATCTGTTACGATATAATATATATATTATATTATATATATAGGGATTGGTTTAGTATTAATAGAGGAGTGAGGCAGGGTTGTGTTATGTCTCCTTGGTTATTCAATTTGTATATGGATGGGGTTATGAAAAAATTAGAGGTGGGGTTGGCAGGAAATGGTGTTAGAATGATGGAGAATGGAGATGAGTGGAGGGTGCCCTACTTATTATATGCAGATGATTTGGTTTTGAGTGTGGCGAACTGAAGAGAGTTTGAGAGGATTGGGTAGAGAGATATGGCAGGGTGTGTAAAAGGAGGGGTTTGAAAGTAAACGTAAGATAAGAGTAAAGGTTATATTTGTGAGTGAGGACAGTCCTCAGTGTGAAGTTATGTAAGATGGTGAGCAGCTGGAACAAGTGTCTGAGTTTAAATATTTAGGGTATATGTTGGATGAGAAGGGAACGGATGATGCAGAGTGTAGTAGGAAAGTTGTGAATGGCAGGAAGGTGGCTGGTGCAATTAAATCGTTGGTGAATGTAAAGGGACTAAGTCTTGGAGTGCGCTAGGTTTTACATGAGGGTATGTTGTTACCTGTGTTCATTGTATGTAGTGAAGACTAATGGTCCTGGAATAAGAAAGTATAGATCTAAAGTTCAATGTGTTCAGATGGACAACTTAGGGGCATGCTAGGTGTGAGAAGAATTGATAAAATGAGGAATGAACGTATTAGAGAGTTGTGTGGTGTGAAGAAAGGGGTAAATGAGAGAATAAATGAAAGTATGTTGAGATGGTTTGGTCATGTGGAAAGGATGAATGATAGTCGGTTGGTTAAGCGGATGTATAGTTGCGAGTGTGTTGGGAACCGACCGGCTGGGAGACCGAAGAAAAAGTGGATTGAGTCAGTAAAGAAATGTCTGAAGGAGAGAAATGTGAGTTTGGCAGAGGCGAGAAAAAGGTGCAATAATAGGAGTGAATGGCGGGTTTTTGTGAGGGGGTATGGTTGTGGCCCATCTGGGCCAAGGGATGAACCTATTACACTGACGATTTACCATAGTGAGGGTCCGTCGCGGTTTCTCGTGAAGCTCTAGGGTGGATTTTCTGTCTGAGGCGAGTTCTCCTATTAATGGTACAGAGGGGGCGGTAAGGCCTGGGCTTTCTTTTCGACTTTTGTCATATTCTTCTACTGCTTTTCTTTTCCGATGCATGTAACGCACCTTACCCCAGTCTTGGGGAAACGATGAAGATGAAGAAAGAAAGAAAGAAAGAAAGAAAGAAAGATATTTAATATCTATATATATAATATAGTATATATATATATATTATATAATAATATATATATATATATATATATATAATATATATATATATATATATATATATATATATATATATATATATATATATATATATATATATATACACAGATATATATATATATATATAGAAATATCTACACATATATAGTTATATTATATATATATATATAATATATATATATATATATATATATATATATATAGTATATATAATATATATATATATATATGTAATATATATTATATATATATAATTATATATATATATATATATAACACTAAACCTAAATAGTCACAACCATTATCAAAGGATTCAAAATTTTAATCTTAGTAGATTGAAAAAAAAAAC
>JABUQX010076191.1:0-10000 GCA_015478945.1 Trachelipus rathkii
TACTTTAGGTTCGGAGAATTATTTTACGTAAGAATATATTAATATATATATATTAATTAATATATAATAATTAATTATAATATATATATATATTATATATATATTATTATTATATATATTAATTTATATATATTATATTATTTATTTATATAATATATATATATTGATAGTATATTATATTAGTTAATATTTATTATTTTATATATTATACATATATATTATATATAATTATTTAATATTATTATAATATATAAATATATATATATATATAATCGTATTTATTAAAGTAGTTACAAATATCTCAGTTAATCTGCTCATGACGCAGTTTAAAACCTATATATATATATAACTATCATTCTTTAAAGGGTTCTTTTCTTTCATTTCAATATTGATGTAGTAGTAGGACTGTATATATATATTTTCGAGATAAAATCTACTCATGATTATAATTAATAGAGAAGATTTACCTCTATTATGGGTAAAGTGCTATCATATTAACTATACATTAGCTAGATATACGTATTCTAGAGTTAATTTATAAACGAATACCCATGTCTGGTGTGTGGAAGTGTTATCTCGTGAGCACTCGGCTTTGATATGGCTGTGCGAGGCGTAATAAGGCTGTGTTGTCAGGTTAGGACCGTTGGGTTGCATTCCGTTTCCGCTTGTTAGTCTGCGGTTTGTTATAGTCAGTACCACGCAGTATGTAATAGGATGTATATTGTTTATATTGTATAGATATGTCTACAATGTAAGAAGTCGTCTTCGCCGTACAGTGTATACTAACAATATATTCTTTATTGATATATCATTAATAAAATATAATATTTAATTAACACCCACAATCTTTATGTTGAATTCTTTATCTATACTATAACTTAATCTTCATATTCTATCTATACTATAACTCACATCTCACCAACACTATTATATATTTAATATATTTATATATTATATATATAATATAAATTATATTATTATTTATATTGATATAGATTATAATATATATATATATATAATATATTATATATATATATATATATAATATAATATATATATTAATATTATTATATATATATATTAATTTTATTATAATATATATATATTATATTTATATATATATTGCTTGAGAAAGTAAAATTAATCCTAAAGGGTTTGCAAGTTTTAATCTATCAGTGTGAGGAAAAGTAATATTTTAATTGTTTTATTTGTTAAACTAAGAAATTTAATTTTGCTTTATCTTGAACCATCTATTGTCGAAGGATTTGAGAGTCAGAAACCCTCCCCATATTTATATATTATAATATATATATTATATTATATATTATAGTATAATATATATATTATATATATATATATATATATTATATATATATATATATATTATATATATATTATTATTAGTTTTGACTAATTAAATTAGTATTTAGTATTTTATCTTTTAAAAAAGGGTAGTTTCCTTTAAAAAAGTTCATTTTTGTTTTAGTAATTGTTTCGCTTTAGATCTATTAAATATGACTTTAAAAACATTTTCTTGTTTATTTTCACCATTTTTAAGTTATTTCAATTAGAGATATGAAGAAATTTATTTTTCTTGCAAAAAAAAAAATCAAACTACTGGTGTTTTTCAAGGAGGGACAGAATAATAAAATTAAACAAATAAATAATAATAATGGGAAAAGCCACCCAATTGGTTACCGCAGACTCAGGACTAGAGAGAGAGAGAGAGAAATTAAATACAGCAGGAGAAAATAAAGGCAGAGAGTTCCACAGAACAGAAGGTGGAAGGAAGGAAAGCAAGAGGCACCACAAAGAAGAAGGCCTTTTGGTTTTATCTCTTAATATGAAAGAGATTTGGATAGAAAGGTTTCTTGGTATATGTTAACAGTAGTATTTCTCAAAATGTTATAACTATTCACTTGATTAATTTAAAATTGTTCATTGTTCGAGATAAGTTTGTTCAGTTTGCAGTGTAACTTTGCATCTTTAGCTAAAATTTCAGGAAAAATTTTCCCACTGAAATTAGGGAAATTCATTTAGAGTAAACGAGAAGTTTCATGATTTATCTATATTGAAAAGGAAAATGTATTGAGAATATTTTTTGTTTAGAGGAACAAATTAAAAAAAAAAAATACAATGGAGAAAAAAAATGCCAGATATTTATTATATATATAATAATATAATATAATATATAATATATATATATATATATATATATTATATATATATATATATATATATATATATATATATATATATATATATATATATATATATATTAAAATGTTTTTATTTCCACGTTATATGCAAAGTGAAACTGGTGACAATGAAAGACCCTTCATCTCGAGTTATAGAAGTTGCTTTTATTAATTAAAATAAGTTATAAAGATATTTTAATGATTAAGTTTAAGAGTTTCTTATATATTCTGTGCATTAATAACATCATTACCTCAATTATTTTCCATTATCTGGGAGGAAGTTGTCCCTTGTAGGCATTGCCTATATCGAATACGAATAAAAACAGTATTCAGTTCATTTTAGACTTTTTAATTATATATTCTTGTCCACATCTACATATTTCCCAATATGGATGTTATTATTGATTGTTTGACAAAAAGCAAGCACGACCAGATCTTGTTTTTATATATATTAAGCTTATGTTTATTTATCTTTTTTTTTTTTGTGGAATATGAATTTGGAATTTTAGGAATTATGTGCTATAATTTGGTGAAGATCGATTAATATTATAGTTAGGCATAATAATGTGAATAATTTTTAGTTGAATAACTTAGATATGGATATTATTTGTGGAAAGTGGGATACATATATAAGGATAGTGTAAATTATCAAAATAATGGATAAGGTAAAAATTTTTTATAATTGGAGTTCTAATAGTAATACTTGTGGAATTACGAGTAAATATTATATATATATTATATATATATTTGAGGTTTTTTTCTACAACTATAATTAATTTTTTTTTACATAAATATTAGTAATTTCTACAATCTAGGGATGCCCTTTTAATTTATGTTACTTTGTAAAAGAAACTGAATTTGGCTGCAAGTCAGCTACTTATTTGAATATAGTAAAATCTTTATCATAAAGTAGAAGAGAAGGTATATAGTGACAGATGCACATATTCAAATTTATCTATTTAGAAAAAACACCTACCTAAAGTATTTTCACAACTACACTGTGCTGGTGTGGTAATCAGAACCTGGGAAGTTATATGGTGATAGCAAAATATCCGCTATATAGGAGTAACACAGGATATAGATTAACAGCAGAGAGATAGAAAAATAAATATATTAAAATGTTAAAGATATTTTCTATGAGAATTTTATTATCTATTTTGTATTAATATATAGCGGACATAGTATAATATATAATAATATTATATATGTTATATTTTGGTAAGTGTTGACGGTACAATGTAGAGTATATAGGGTACTTCGTAGCCGAACGGGGAACAAGGGGGGGGGACGTTTTTCACATATACTCGATGGGTAGTAGGGCGTGAATGATAGTAACTATACTCATAGTCATGACTATATATTACTCACATAATTACCAATAGAATAGCGTGGGGTTCCGGAGATATATACTTCCCGGACGGGGGAAAATGTCAACCGTAGTTCCGGAGCGAGAGACCGAATTTCCTTCTTACGGTGCGGTATTTTAAATTCTGCTTTCTCTTCGCGATGTTTTCTTTTGTAGTTTTGTTTTTTAAGAGTAATCATTGAAAATATACACACCACGTCCGGGTTCTATTTAAAAAAAAAAAACAAATTTTAGTAGAAAGTCTATTATATTATTTTTAACGGTAAGTATAAAGAAGTCTCTAAATACAGGGAGACTCTTCACTTATTAATATATTAAATAATATTGTTAATTTAACATCATGTATTTTATAGTTTATTTATAATCTATATTCGTTTTTTTCTTCACGTATTATGTCACATTCACACATAAAATATGCTATGAACAACTTGTTGGACTCGTATGTCAGTTTTAATCATGTCACCTATTCAGTTTGTTTTGGTTAGATTTATTCTGAATAAGATACTATTATATGGTAATACAAGATAATACGGTAGGAGCTCATCATTTTATAACTTGATTGGTCATGAACTAATGTCTAAAATTCTTATCTAAAAATATTACTTTATTACGTCCTAAATGTCTTAATCACTCAATCTATCTCTCTATACTTTTCATCATAGTGTTCTTTTAGTGTACACACATTTATTCTTCTTTTATTTTTATTTTTTTTTTTTTTATAATCAAAATCGATATTTATTCTCTTTATCCCTAAAATAACTCGAACTATTTACATCTGTTAATGTTATTACTTTTAATGTATTATATATATATAATATCTTTATGGATAATACGGTATTATACTTATAACTTTTGTTCTAACAGTAACTATTAAATTTATTTTCAAAAACTTTCACCTTTAATTTCAACAATCACGGATAATCTTTAATTTCTAATTATATATATATATTATTATATATATATTATATTATATTAATTTATTATTTATATTTATATATATTATTATACTTATTTTATATATATCATATTATATATTATATTTATTATATATAATATATATATATATATTATATATCAGAGAGAAAAGAGAGGAGAGGAGAGGAGAGATGAGAGAGAGGCTCTCGAAAGTTACCATTTTTAATATATTTAATGTAGGAAAAATAAAAACCAAAAAAAAAATACGTGTTTTTATTCAATATTTTCTGTTTCAATATTTGTATGGTTCAATCCACCACAAGAGAACTACAATTACATTCAATTTCGTTTTTTCTCAAATTTCTGAAAATAAAATTATTAAAATTTGCTTTCATTAGAAAAAAAGTTTAACTCATTTCTGATTATAATTAGAAAAAATTACGTAGTGATCGTTTTCTCATCATTTCGCATTCATGAAGAATTCATACACGAAAATACTAGATTCTGACTATACCATTCTAAATTCTTGCAATAAAAAAAATATGATTTTTAAGATTTGAGTAATAAATAATGAAAATGTATTCATAAAAAAACCCAAAATAAATAATAATAAAAATAAAAATTTTAATTTAAAGATTTAATAAAAATAAATGTATTTTTGGTATTACCATATATATATATATATTTATTTTAATAATATTTAATATATATTTTTATTTATTTCATATATATTAATTATATATATATAGTTTATTATATATTATTAATTTATATATTATATTATATATATTATATATTATTATATTAATTATATATTTATATTATATATTTTATATAATTATTATATATATAATTATAATATTTAATTATTAATATTAATATATTAGATTATTTATGGGTCCTCTGCTGTTACACGTCTTTTCTCCGCCTGCCTAGATAAAAATTATTTAATTGTTTTGATTTCTTTGAAATTTTTCTACATCTATATTTTATACTCTAGTACTTGATTGTTTGACGAAGTTATTTTTATTAAATTAAAATTTAAAAACATTATATTTGTTAACTTTAAGATACGATGTATAGAGTTACATAATACGATAAAACGATCTTTATCAATTGTGTTATCTGTTTTATTTCATATTTATATATTAAAAATATTATTCTCTCTTTAACACACTGACTTCTAGTATTATTTATGAACTGAAAATGTTTTCTGAAATCGTTTTTTCAGTAATGGTAAATATTGCCTCTGCTGATCACGTTTTATAATTTTGCCATATATATATATTTATATAATTATATTTATAATATATATATTAAATATATTATAATATTTATATATATTAATATAAATTTATTATTAACTATTGTATTATAATTATATATATATATATATATATATATATTAATATTATATTTTATCTTATAAATAATAAATAAGAAATTAAATTTTAAGTATATATCTTATTATTATAGTGTATATTATATTATTGTTTTGAAGTTAATGTTGTTTATTCACCGGAAAATTCTCCATACTATATTAATATTTTATATTATTTCTTATATACTATCTATATATTATAATATATTAATATACTTACCTATAAAGTTTTATGATAGTATATAGTAGTGAGTCAAAAATATATATAAATAAGTTTATATATATATAGTACCTTTTTATATAAATATTTATCTTACTTACTATATTATTGTATTTCTTTTTTGATTCTTTATTGTGTGTTATCATTATCCCTTATATATATAATTTATTCTAAATAAACTTAAAATAAAATTTTATTAACGGCTTTATTATATATTATTTATATATTTGGTTGGATATGTACAAATTGTTTAAAGGAGAACCAGGTTTTCAAGGACGCTCATCTCTGTAAGTTAAAGTTAATTTCGGATTTTATGTAAGAACTAATTAAAAATATTCTTTCTATTAACGTATAATAATAGGGAAAATTTATAACATCCACTTTTAAATTGTTTGGAATTCGGAGACATTCGATACATCAATACTTTTGCTAGTTTTCGAAAAATAATTCGTTCCTCAGCATAACACACTAGAAAATTGAATTTAATTTAGTAAACTGAGTGAGTTTTATGCTAGTCATGACCAGAGCAAACAATGTTGTTGACGCCTCCTTTGAGTTTCAAAATATTCAAACAAACATTCAACCTTGTATGTTCTTATGAAACTATTTCATTGCCTTTCCGTCACCATTTGCTTGATCATGTATCGCAGTGTCGCACCTCTTAGGTATTTCATTTTCACCCTTTTGGATCTTTCACTTGAAAACATTGTTCCAAAATTGTTAAAATTTTATTCGGTCATGGTCTCTCCATTCGAAAGAATGTTTATAGATCATCAATAACATATATTAAGAACTTTCATGAAAATTTTAAAACACTTTATAAAAATTTTAATTACCTTTCTATCGAGTACACACTAAAATTAATATTTTCAGTTTGATATTTATTTAATTTATCGGTTGGCGAGGTTCCTTTCTCACAAATTACTTATTTTAATGAATATTCCTGATATATTGGACAACAAATTAAGTACACTTTCAGACGGATTTTTGTACTATGGAATGTCATTAGAAGAATACTTTCAACCTGAGTTGCAAGGCGGGGAGAGTGACTGGTCCAATCTGTTAAATCCAATACTTATTTTCACTGTAATTTTCCCGATATATTATATATATATATATTATAAATATATAATATATTATATAATATATATATACTTCTCTCTTACTATATTATATATTATTATGTTATATATTATATCATATATACTATATCCTATTATATACGTCATTCTACACTTTGTATTATAATCAACTATATATTCATACTCTCTATATACTCATTTACCTTCTTATATATTCTCCTTACTATACTATGTCAGGATTTAATTATTATCTCAGGTTCAATATATCATTTTTCACTCACTCTACTTATATATATATCTATATTCATCATTAACTTACGACCTCATCCCTTCATACTACATATATCTCTCTGTTTACATTTACACATACACACAACTATAAGTTACCTTCATACTCTACAATAAGATTTAGTTAAATAATTTCATATTAAATATTTTAATTAAATTCCATTGTTCTAATGGATTTATATGAAATTGCTTTATAAAATTTATTAGTAATTTTCGGTGCTTGTTTCTTTATTCCTACCTTATATATATACCTATATCCCTATATATTACTATTATTCACCTCAGGTTATTTTCACTATATGAACTTTCACTATTTCTTCCTTAATTATGGATATATATATATACTCTACGGTACAGATCTCTAATTTACTTACCTTATTATTTTTAATATACTATTTGTTAAGATGCTCTCTTTCCTATGATGATATATTAAACTCCAGACTATTTCCCTATCATATCATCATTATATATAATTACTCTCTTACTACTTTATACACCTGTTCTGGATATATATATATAATATAATAATATATATATATATATTATGATCGTGTTCTGTCAGTACCTATATGTTATATATGAAAGATTTATTTCTTACTATTACCAGCGGTTATATGATGGAATTGTACTATTAATTTATCTTTTCTTATATATTACTATCCTTATATATGGCTTTCTGGTATAACTATATATCATCACCCTATAGCTTACTTTTTAACTATACTTTGTCAGTACCGTATATGTTAATATATGAAAGATTTAATTCAAACTCTTTTTGGGTAGTCGAAGCATATTTATAATATCAAAAGATAATAATAAATAAACGATCTATGTCTAGTGAATCCGTGTTACAAGAAATTTGAATGCACCCTTACATAATCCACCAATTGCAAACGTTTGTTCATGGACGTTTTTCTTTTGTTTCCATAGGTTCCATACCCAATCGCTCATGAGCAGTACCCCTCTTACGGGTCTTCTTCATTCCACGTTTCGGAAAATCTCATGAAAAGAGAAGATTCTTTTTGGAAGTGCCTCTATCCCAGCTGTACGTATCGAGATTACTTTAAAACGAATACCTTGAGGCACGTCCGGAGCCACACGGGTGAAAAACCTTTTACTTGTCATCTATGTGATTACCACTCGAGCCAGAGACACCACCTTCTGAGGCATATCAAGCATGTACATGCAGTAAAGAAGTTGTCTAATTAAACATATGCTCGCAACTCCTAAAACTTAATTTGGAAATTTTTGACCGTATGTTAAGAGTTGTGACACGAAAGTTAACACTTGGAGATTTTTAAGTGAAACAAATGCCCTCATGAAAATGGTGTAATGTTTTCGAATAATCTGCCTCGTAAAAACATTCTAGATTGATGATGTGTGTATATTGTTTATTTATATTGTAAATTCAAAGATTACTACTATTACGTTACCGCATTATTTTATAACATGAGTAATGTAAGAGTCTGATCCTCGGACGTTTCCATAACCTCGGGTGTTTTCGTAATTGGCTTTATTCCGTGTTGTTGTTTTTTTATATTTTAAATTCAAAGATTACTACTATTACGTTACCGCATTATTTTATAACAGATGAGTAAGAGTTCTATCAAAAAACGTGATTTTTTTTCAAATCTCTTGTTAAATAACATTAAAAGCTTGGATATATATATATATATATTATATATATATATATATATAATATATTATAAATTATTATATATATATTATATATATAGATATATCATAATTTATATATATATAATATATATATATATATATATATATATATATATATATATATATATATATTATAATTATAATAATAATAATAATAATAATAATAATAATAATAATAATAATAATAATAATAATAATAATAATAATAATAATAAAATTGAATGTATACTTTGAAAAAATCTTAGCGAGTCAGTTCTAAAATTGTATAATAGTGTTAATTAGTTTAATCTATGACATTTCTCTCCAATTTAATTTTGTTATTATTTTAGATTATTTGAATTGTATACACGAAATATTCAGGGAATATCTAATTTTAGTTTATGCTTGCAATTAAATGTTACTTTGCATTTGGAAGGGTTTTTGCAGGAGGAAATAACAATAACCTTAAGACAGGAAATTATCACTCTTTTTTTTTCCTATGAGAAAGTATAGCGGACCATTTTTCTTTCATAGGTTCGACGTCATAATTTTGGAATCGAATCAAAATTTGCACCTTCAACATCAGATGATCATCATAAGTTTATGAGAAAAGAAGGGTCGATCTGGCATTGCTGTTTCCCAAACTGCTCGTATTCTTCGGCTCAAAAAGGACACCTCACTACCCACGTTCATCGACATACGGGAGAGAAACCTTTCTCTTGCTACATCTGCGGGTTTCGATTTGCGCAGAGCAACAATTTATATAGACATATCAAAAGCAAGCATAAATTTTAAATGGTGTGGGTATTTACAGGGTCTTGTGCCCTTACCCAATCTTATATGGATGGGTATTCACTCGTCGTATTTGACAAAGTTTAAGAAATAATGTGTGTG
>JABUQX010076191.1:15000-48418 GCA_015478945.1 Trachelipus rathkii
ATATATATATATAATATTATTAATATAATAATTAATATATATATATATATATAATATTATTATAATAATATAATATAGATATAATAAAATGTAACTGAAGGTTAATATATATAACCTTATTATGACAGTTCTAAACATCATTATTGCTGTTTAACCTTGAATATTTCTCCCTCCAAAAAACCTATCAAGTGATATACACATTCAATTCCTGGTATGTACGTTGTTTAGTGCATCATCCTTGTCTCATTTCGCAGTTATACGTAGGGTTATTTACTTCAATGTTTACTGTAATGAGCTCTAATAATCAAGTGTAATAACTCATGTGTGACGCTTTGCAAGTCACATTGCCTGTACGGCATCCTCTTTCCACATAGCATCTCTTCGTACTTCATGCCCGTGTGTGATACACAATTATATTTATTATTACAGTATATATAATTGTCATATATATGGAATATGCCCGTGATTCTCACTGATATTAATATATCATGAATATATCTCAACATAAGCCTACATCATATATGTCATTCATTCTGATACAGACAGTGCATGTGCAGATTTGACTTCCAGTTGAGACTAGTAATTATGTTTCTAACTCCTCTATTACTTAACATAACTAAAATGGAAGTGAGTGCCGCGTGCGCCGAACAATTGGAGTCGAGCTGAGCTACCTCTCATTACTCGCGTGAGAAGAAAACCAAACAAATTAAATATCTATGTTGCCGACTCACTTTCACATAAATCACGCGGTAATCTTACGCGAGTAATTCGCCTGCGCAGAGTAACGTGCCAAAGCTCGGCACAGCCATCTTAGCTATATATCGTGAGATCTGTTCGCAGTGTCTCGCACAGGTGTCATTCGACGACAGGATGGCCTGGATACGCTCAAACTGATATACAAAATAATACCTGACATGCGTCTCGACAAGCGCTTGTCAGTCTTAATTGGAGAACGAGTGAGCTGGACGCGTGTTATCAGCGAGGAGCGTGAACAGGTTGAGATGATAACTATTAAGCCCAGAAGTTGCAGTTGGTGCGTGTGCTTAACAACTCCTGTCACTCTCGATAGGCGTGCATCATCACGAGGATGCTCTCGAACGACCCAACGCGTTCTGCTCACCCGCGCTCGGAACTCTCACTCACAGCCACTACATGTCATAATGATTCTCCTGCTCCGCATGCGACAATGTTTGTCGTCCGCTCGTACACCCATCTTAGAGTTGTACTTATGTCGTATACCTGAATTTGTCCCCAACTGGACCACACATTCGCCGTCAGTACAATTTATTGCTTCATCTCCAATGGTCCTATTATAGCACTTTGCTTAGAGACGGTTATAATGCCATTCGACAGACTTATATTCTTTACATCTTCGCTATACTTTTTAAGCAGGAACTCATTTTATTATATCATACAGAAATGAAATGTCACTTGGCTTATATGAATATATCTGTATATCGTCGATATTTAAGTTATAGTTCATATTCAGTGATGTACGGTGATTATGTCTATTAGCTCATATATATTTTAGTTTGAACAGTTCACTTTTCCAGTCAACAGATCTTCGTTCACTTCTAATGACTAGACTACTTCATATTTCTCTCGTAAACATTTTTATTTCATTTGACGTGAAGCATTGGATCATGTCCTTTTGGTAGATTGCAGTTATTTCAACCTTCACAGGGTGTTGGTCTTATTTGCCCCCGGAGGCTTATCTGTGGGCCGTGAGTAGCCTGTACTCAATATTGACTCATAATATATATATATATAATATATATATATAGTATATATATTTATTAAATATTATTAATATTATAATATAATATATATATATATTATTATATATAATATATATTAATTATTAATATATAATTATATATAAGTAATAATTCAATATAGGTAAGCTAATATATATTATATCAATTTCTATATATGATACATTTAATATCTATCATTCAAAACCATGGCTTCAATAGCAAATACGAGTATCGCTACTAGCGTTGTAACACTTACTCGTATAAGGTAAGTGCTTACATTAATTGTATTTACTTTCAATAGCTCAGCCGCCCCTTTATAATGCTACTAGTTCCACTCCAATATTCCTCAACGCTCGACTCACCCCCTCACCTACACCTGTATATAGAACGTTTCTAATATTACATTATCTTTATATCAAAATCGGTTGACATTTCGATTAAAATAATTCGCAACCTGAGAAGAGCCGAGGATTAATAACAAAGTGGCTTTCAGAATTATATATTATATATGAGTTCTATATGTCAAAGATATAAAAATTATATATTAATAATGTATACTATATAATACAATGTTCAATTAATATATCTTCATCATGAGTATTATTTTAATATATTAATCTCAAATACCATTGAAATATACCATATATATAAACTCTATTGACTATAATAAATATTGTAATTTTAATATGTATCATTATTAATATTGGTAAGGATATTATTATTAGGATAATATAATAAAATATAATGACAATTCAAACACATATTCTTTATGTCAAACTCTGCACCTCAGTATGGCACGATAAATACAGGACTATGTTGCATGATATCTTACTTTTAAACTCAAGATGATTTGATTTGTTATTGTGTAATGATAATTTGAAATGACCAGGCTAAGATAAAGAAATAAATACCGAATCAGCAACTACCTTCTTTAAAAATCTATCCTAGCCTAATATGAGTTTTCTCACATTTTACAAATTATTTACTTATTATATATACCTGGAGATAAAGTAGTGCTCAATTATGACCCTCATAATTTTACTACGCACTTAACCCTACTACTACTCTCGCCATACTAAGTATATGATTGATATAATTATATACTCAGAGTAGATTAAGTATATATAATGCTTTCGATTTATAATAAATTAGATAATCATCTCTGAGATTCTTACCGTATTTATATTGTCCTCACTGAGCTTCATCACAATGTTCCAAGTTCTCTTATATTTATAATTATTATACTTTTGGTATATAGAGCATTCAGGGCTATATATATCATTATTACCAGAAGTAGTGAAATTTTTCATATCTCATTATAAAAAAATTTTTTTGGGGTTCGACTATCCTGACTACAAGTATCTCCCTATTTGACTGCTAATAATAATAATAATATATTTAATTTATTAGGTTCCCGAAATTGAGTATAGAATTTATTATGATATCCTTAATAAAATTAGCAAGGGAACATAAGATATAAAAATAAATTAACATTATTATATTGATAATATAATTAGAGAGAGAGCCCGACTTGAATCACTGCATTTATTTTCATTAAATATGATAGCTATTACTGAGGTAATTGAGGATACATTAAGTATAAGACATTTAAGATTATTCGTGTGAAGTTTACGATCTCGCCTAAAACCTCTATCTAATGAAGCCTTTTAAGAACAAATGTTTCGATTAAGCGTCTCTCAAATAATAAGGGGAAAAAAGAAGGTGTAATGTTTAACTGAGACGTGACTTACCCTTCTGCTAAACTTGGCCAAACATGAACCGCTTCAAATTAATTTTCTAAAGCAAAAAGTAGAATGGACGTGTTAAATGAGTATTAGGTCTTCTACATCGCTAGTTTCATTGGTCTCTACTAAACTTTTATCATGGAATTAATGAATAGAGATTATTATTAATAATTATTTTAATTTGATTATTTATTGAATGATATCTATCTAAATCGTGAGAAAGTATGTTATAATGGTTATATAAGATGACAAGAGTGTGAGAGGAAGGTTATTATTCCATTCTATGACAATGTACTATACGATTATACTCAAATGTATAGGGTTATATATATATACGTTTAGTATATATTAGCGTCTACTTTATTTTATTGATATAGTAGAGTATAAAAGTATATATAGGTATTAAATATATATATAGTGAGATTAAATAGTTAGGAAATTATTCATTAATGTGATTGATCGATCCTCTATTTGTCCCTTAGTTATAAGGTATATATAGTGGACTAACTCGTTACGATTCTTCCAAGCCGATATTAGCCGCGGACGAGTCTTTTTGGAGAATAACCCTCTGTCCGCGATTTAGAGGAGATATCCCGAATATTCGTGCCCGATTTTCATGAACAAACCCAAATTAGTGTACATGCTTTCGAAATTTTTTACTACTTTTTTAATATATATATTAATAAATATTGGATAATTAGTTGTATATTATTTATTTGTATATATATAGGTATATAGTTTATATTTAATTACTTATCATATAAACACGCTAACACTATTACTACGTGTATCGTTAAACACATATTAAATAGTGTAATATATACTAACATATATTATATATTATATTAATTTTTATATTTAATGGTATATATATTTTTATATTATTAATATATAATATATTATTAATATATATTTAGGTATGTATATATATATTATATTATATAATATTTATATATTATATATATATATATTAATTATAATATATATAATATATATTTATATATATAAATATATATATTATATTATTAATATATATTATATTAATATATATTATTAATTTTGTGATCATATATATATAATGAAATTAATTTATATATATAAATATTATATTAATATATAATATATTGGGATTATATTTATTTTATATATATATTAATTAATTAGTTTTTATTAATTTTATTATATTATTATATTATATCATTTTTTTATATATATATTATTTATTTTTATCCTTTATATATATTATATTTATCATTATTTTAACCTAACACTATACACACGGTATTAATCATGAATGATATAAAACTAACTTACACTGTTTTGAGAAGAGTTTTGTCAATATCGTATATTATATATCATTTATTTTGTCAAATAATATTCGTAATATAATATTAAGTATTATATATATATATATATATATATATATATATATATATATATATATATATAATTATATATATAATAAACATTATATAATTATAATATATATAGTATTATATATATATATTATATATAATATATTATATATATTATATATATATATATATATATATATATATTATATATATATATTATATATTAATATATTATTAATATATATATATTAATGTAGTAGCTGTGGGTTGATCTCCTCCGATTTTCTCAGATATACAGATAAGTATTTACCATATTTGGCTGAGCACTACGAAAAAATCGGTATATATATATATATATATATATAATATATAGATATGGAGCACTACGTACATATATACATACATCTATATATATATATATAATATTAAATATATATTAATATTAATATATATAATATAATATAATATTATATAAATAATTATAAATAATATATCATTTATATATATGATAATGCGTAATTACTTCTTTGTAGAGAATATGTGATTAATAAAATAAAGGAAAAAAATAAAATTAAAATGAAAATAATAATTAAAAAACAATTAATAATAAATAAATAATTCCCAAAATAATAATAATAATAAATTATTATATATATATATTTAATATTAAATATTTATATATATATATATATATATATTATATATTAGTATATATATATAATATATATATTGTGTTCTAAAAACTAATAATAATAAAAATTAGTAATAATATTGTGTACACGTATGTTTGTGCACGCGTATGGGTTTTTAGTCTTCACTGCTTTAATGATTTGCTGATTTTGGTACAATAAATTAAGAATTTAATATAAAACATGTATAAGATAAAAAGCATAAAAAAAATCGAGGCCCAACTACTAAGAGGAACAGAAGGGTCGATCTAACATTGCTGTTTCCCAAATTACTCGTACTCTTCAACTCAAAATGGACATCACTACCCACATTCTTGCTATATTTGCTAGTTTCGATTTTCTCAGAGCAAAATTTATATTTACATATCAAAGGCAAGCATAAATTTTGAAAGATATGGGTATCTACAAGGCCTTGTGTTCGTACCCAACCTTATTTTGATAGATATTCACTCGCCACATTATACAAAGTCTAACAAATAATTTATATAATTTTGTTTTTAGTGTAAATCTTTCAGTTTTTCTTTAATATCGTAAGTCATTTTTTCTTCTTTCTGTAGGACAAGCTATCGTTCGGACCATCAATAGACTATGGCGCTGCAAATTTGTTCAATGAATCGAATCATCTTTACATGAGAAAAGAAAATTCCTTCTGGAAATGTATTTACCCTGAATGCTCTTACCAAAGTTATAATAAAAGAGATACTTGGAAACATGTGATGAAGCACACTGGGGAAAAACCTTATGCTTGTCATATATGTAACTACCGAACAAATCAACACAGTAACATATATAGACATTATAAAAGGAAACATTTTGAGAACTAAAGAATGTCTTGATTCATTTCTTTTATTTTTTTATCATCATTTTAAAAGGAAACATTTTGAGAACTCAAAAATTTGTTTTTTTTCTCAATCTCTTCCATTTTTTTGTGGAATAAATTTCAAGTTTAAATGTAAAAAGGTATTGTTAAATATAGCAATATAGCATGAAGTAAATATTAACATTGTATTAAGTATTTTCTTTGCTTAACAATATATATATATATATATATATTATATACTATATATTATATATATATATATATTAAATTCGAAATATAATAGATATATTTATATCTTATACATAATAATATATAAAATATATATTATAATATATATATATATATATATATATATATATATATATATATTATCCTCGCATGCAACGTAAAGCAATCGATAATCTATGAATTGTATTTTCGATGAAAGTAAATATTTATGTAAAACTGTCAAATTTGCATATACCGCAAGATCGAGACCAAATAACGAGTCTTATAATTCAAAAGCATTTTTAGCTTTAAAAAATGTAAATCTGTCGATCTTGCATCGCAATATTTGATGAATATCTTTTTTTGTGACTACCAGAGGTGGGCACCCGGAACTTTTTTGTTAGTCCGCAAATCGCAATTCCGCTAACTTTGTTAGACATTCCGCAGTTCGCAATTCCGCAACTTTTTTCTGCTTCGCCAGTCCGTTATCGCAATTTCGTAACTTTTTCTTCTTCGCCAGTCCGCTATCGCAAATCGGCTAATTCTATGGCTAATAATTTTTTTTTTCACTATTGAAATTTGCCACATTCCGCTAACCCTTTGGTATAGTTAAAAACATAATTTTCGATAAATTACCTTACAATTTATATATTTATTTAATTTTCATATTTTAATGTTCTTTTCATATATAATAATTAACAAGTTTTATGTCAAAGGGTATTATTATTATATAATATATATATATATATAGGTGTAATATATATATATATATAATATATATATAATAATATATATATATTAATATATATTATATATTATATATATAATATATAATATTATTATTATATGTATATATAGATATATGTATTATATTTATATATATATATATATATATATAATATATAATATATATTATATATATATAATATATATATATATATAATATATATATATATATATATATATATATATATATATATATATATATATTATATTATACGTAAACCTAATTGCAATTACTAATTAGTCATTGTTGTTGTCCTCATCCTCCCTCTGGCACAGCCACTTCAAATTCAAGAGGTGCATATTTCCATTCACAAACACCAGCTTCTCATAGTTCTCGCATCAGTCAGGGATGACCTCTTGAGCCTGAGAACATCAGAGCCCAAGGCAACTTATCTGCTTCCACAGTCCGCTATCTCAAATCGGCAAATTCTATCGCTAAGAATAGCCAGCGTGTAAAAATTCGTCTATTATTTTATATTATATTATATGTTTTATTATATTATATTAACATATATAATTTAAATATTAATTGTATATATTATTATATAGATTATATATATATTATATATATATATATATATATATATATATATATATATATATATAGTATATATATTCTATATAATATATATATATATATATAATATATATAAATATATATATATATATATATATATATATATATATATATATATATTTTTTTGGAAATTTGCGATAGTGGACTATGAATTTTAGCATTCTGCTGCAATTTCACAATTTTTTTTGGTAGCCGCTAATTGCTGAATTGCGGACTTAAATTGAGGAATGATTTAGGCATTCCACTAACTGCAATTCCGCAACTTCTTTCAAATTATCGCAATCGCAATTTCGCAATTTTTTTTTGGTAGTTCTCAATTCCATTGCGGACTAAAATTGCGGAATTCCCACCTCTGGGGACTACCGATTTGAGGGTATGAAGCCACAGTTTCACAGGTTTTGGGTGTGCCCTGTCACAGTTTCATACGTTTTAGATGTCTAGCCTTATTTTTGGACGTTTCGGATGTACGGAGCCTCAAATTCACGGCCGAACATAGTATTGGACAAACAGGTTATATAAAGCTAAGAAGCAGCGTAAACGCCATGATATTTTTTTTATCATAACAAAATTATATCCATGAACATACAAGACTTATCAGGAATGCGCTATTAAGCCTATCAATAGCAGAACAATTAATTATATTCACGAAAATACAAGACTGATTATGAGTATGTTGTTATGCCCAAAGATATTCAATAAGAGTAGATGAATCACATCAAATTCTAAACGCGCTAATTTGAACATGAAAAGATTCCAAATTCACTACATCATTCGATCTCGAAGGGGAAGTTAAAATTAATGGAAATGAATAGAATATTGAATCAAATTGAGATATTTATAACCGAAACTATTTCCCTGATAAGCATATGAAATTCTTTGTATTTTTCGAATGCTTATTATAAATACCCATAATTTTTAGTAACAAAATTTAAAGTTATAGTTCCAAAATAGTTATTAAAACACTTCAAATGAAACACGCTCATTGAATATACGTACAAAATACTAATATTTATTAGTTATGTCATATATCTTTTGCGTAAAAGAGAGGACGAATTTTAAGGCATAGTTAAAAATTTTTTGATAATGTTCCAGGTGTTCAGGTATTAGTATTTTAGTTGTAATAAATTGCGAATTTAATGTAAAAAATTGTAGTTGTACCCTTGTGTGTTGGTGTGGATGATGGTTGCGTATGGGTTTTTAGTGTTCACTGCTTTAATGATTTACTGATTTTGGTACAATAAATTAAGAATTTAATATAAAAAATGTATAAGATAAAAAGCATAAAAAATCGAGGCCCAACTACTAAAAGGAACAGAAGGGTCGATCTGACATTGCTGTTTCCCAAATTACTCGTACTCTTCAACTCAAAATGGACATCACTACCCACATTTTTGCTACATTTGCTAGTTTCGATTTTCTTAGAGCAAAATTTATATACACATATCAAAGGCAAGCATAAATTTTGAAAGAAGTGGGTATCTACAAGGCCTTGTGTTTGTACCCAACCTTATTTTGATAGATATTCACCCGTCACATTAAAAAAAAGTCTAACATAATTTATGTAGTTTTGTTTTTGTGTAAAATCTTTCAGTTTTTCTTTAATATCGTAAGTCATTTTTCTTCTTTCTGTAGGACAAGCTTTCATTCGGACCATCAATAGATTATGGCGCTGCAAATTTGTTCAATGAATCGAGTCATCTTTACATGAGAAAAGAAAATTCCTTCTGGAAATGTCTTTATCCCGATTGCTCTTACCAAAGTTATAAAAAAAGAGATACTTTGAAACATGTGATGAAGCACACTGGGGAAAAACCTTATGCTTGTCATATATGCAACTACCGAACAAATCAACACAGTAATATATACAAACATTATAAAAGGAAACATTTTGAGAACTAAAGATTGTCTTTTTTCATTCCTCTTTTTTTTTATCATCATTTTAAAAGGAAAAGAACTCAAAATTACCCATGTCCTTTTTTTTGTTATTTTTATTATTATTATATTTTATTATTTATTATTATATTATTATTATTATTATTATTATTATTATTATTATTATTATTATTATTATTATTATTATTATTATTAATCTCTTCCATTTTTTTGTGAAATAATTTTCGTTTAAATGTAAATAAAGTATTGTTAAATATAGCATGAAATAAATATTAACATTGCATTAAGTATTTTCTTTGCTTGAGAATATATATATATATATATATATATATATATATATATAATATATATATATATATTATATTAATATATATATATATATATATAGTATATATATTATATATATATAATATATATATATATATATATATATATATATATATATATTATATATAATATATATATATATATATATAACTATATATTATTATATATATATAATATATATATATATATATATCGCATCCTCGATTTCAACGTGGAGCGATCGGTAATCTAAGAATTGTATTTTCAATGAAAGTAAATATTTACGTAAAAACTGTCACAGTTGGCATATACGCAAGATCGAGACCAAATAACGAGTCTTATAATTCAAAAGCATTTGTAGCTTTAAAAAAATGTAAATCTGTCGATTTTGCATCGCCATATTTCCTGAATATATTTTTTGTGACTACCGACCAGACGATACGAGGCCACAGTTTCCCAGGTTTTGGGTGTGCCGTGTCACAGTTTCATACGTTATAGGTTTTTAGCCTTAATTTTGGACGTTTCGGATATGTGCAGCCTCAAATTAACGGGCCTAAACAGAGTTATTGGACAAAAAAAGTTATATAAAGCTTAAGTAGCAACTTAAACACCATGAATAATCTTTGTCACATAACAAAATTATATTCCATGAACATTACAAGCCTTATCAAGAATGCGTTTAAGCCTAACAATAGCAGAACAATTATATTCACGAAAATACAAGACTGATAACAAATGTGTTGTTAGGCCCATGGATAATTAATTAATAAGACTAGATGAATCGCATCAAATTTTAAACGCGCTGTATTGAACATAAAAAATATTTCAAATTCGCTACATCATTCGATCTCGAAGGGGAAGTTAAAATTAATGGAAATGAATATAATATTGAATCAAATTGAGAAATTTTATAAACCGAAACTGATTTCCCTGAAAAAAGCATATGAACATTCTTTTTATTTTCGAATGCTATTATAAATTCCATTTAAATACTGGTAAATTATTTTGAAGCTATAGTTTTAAAAAGTGAGAATAAAACACATTTTCAAATGAAAGACGCTCATTGGAATATTGCGACGATAAAATATTAAATATATATATATATTAATATATATATATTATTATATAAGATATATATAATATAATTATATTATATATATATATATTATAGTATATATATTATATATATAATATTATATAATATATATATATTATATATACTTAGGACATTTATTAAGTCGTGAACTCCGTTAATAGTAGGTAGGTAATTTAGGTAAGTTTGGTTAGGTTTAGGTTACCCAAAAATTAATGTATAGACCCGGTTAAAATTATTTAAAAATAACGATACATTAATTATTGATTTGCTCCTTTAGAAAAAAACATCTTATAAATAGCCATATAATATAGATATTATATATATATAATATAATATATAATATATATATATATATATATAGTGTATTATAATTAATATATATATATAATATATATAGTATATATATATATATGGATATATATATATACGGTAGGAGCGACGGTAGTATCAGGAATGCGCTATTAAGCCTATCAATAGCAGAACAATTAATTATATTCACGAAAATACAAGACTGATTATGAGTACATTGAAATGCCCAAAAATATTTTATAGGATTAGATGAATCACATCAAATTCTAAATTCGCCAATTTGAACATTAAAAGATGCTAGATTCGCACCATCATCCGAACCCAAAAGGGGAGTTAAAATTAAAGGAAATGAATAGAATATAGAATTAAATTGAGACATTTATAACCGAAACTATTTACCTGAAAAGCATATGAAATTCCTTGAATTTTCCGAATGCTTATTTTAAACTCCCGTAATTTTTAGTAACTCAAAATTTGAAGTTATAGTTTTAAAATAGTAAATAAAACATTTCAAATGAAACACGCTCATTGAATATACGTACTAAAATATTAATATATATTAGTTATGCCACATATCTTTTTCGTAAAAGAGAGGACGAATTTTAAGGCAGAGTTAGTATTTTTTTGATAGTGATTCAGGTATTAGTATTTTAGGTGTAATAAATTGGGAATTTAATATAAAAAATTGTAGTTGTACCCTTGTGTGTTGTTGTGGATGATGGTTGCGTATGGGTTTTTAGTCTTCACTGCTTTAATGATTTACTGATTTTGGTACAATAAATTAAGAATTTAATATAAAAAATGTATAAGATAAAAAGCATAAAAAAATCGAGGCCCAACTACTAAGAGGAACAGAAGGGTCGATCTAACATTGCTGTTTCCCAAATTACTCGTACTCTTCAACTCAAAATGGACATCACTACCCACATTCTTGCTATATTTTCTGGTTTCGATTTTCTCAGAGCAAAATTTATATTTACATATCAAAGGCAAGCATAAATTTTGAAAGATATGGGTATCTACAAGGCCTTGTGTTCGTACCCAACCTTTATTTTGATAGTATTCACTCGCAATTTATACAAAGATCTAACAATAGTAATAATTTGGTAGGAATGTATAAATAACTAACTCACAGATGATTTTTCGTATTTAATTTACACGATGACCGAAAGATACAATTAAATCTTGTCATTTTTCAAATCGGTACTATAGTAACAACGAACCAAGGACTTCCTTTCGAGAAACAATCATAATAAGACAATAATGAGACGCTGCAAGAAATTTGAGTTTACTAATGAAAACGAATCAATCATTTACATGAAAAAGAGAAAATACCTTCTGGAAATGGCTTTTAATGGTCCGATGTGACATTTACATTACCAAAAGAGCTATATTATTTACAAAAGATACCTGAAGCATAATGGGAATGAGAAAAGCCACTGATGGAGAAGGAGAAAGCACACGTTATAATAGCTAGTGCACATTAATATGATGAGATTACTGTTAAAACAGTAAAGCAGCGCAGAAACGAATGAAAGCAGGATCAAAAACAACAGAAAGGGAAAGCTACGAGTAGTATAAAACATACATTAAAAGAGGACAAAGAGTTGAAGAAACTAAAGCACGTCTATGCCTTCATTTTTCTTATAGCTTATTCATATGGTGCAGACGATTTTAGAGAAACATTTGTTAATAGACAATAGAGATGCATCATCCTCGATATATGCTTTCATACTACTATCCATTACTCTCGTGAGATAGTAGTGATTATGAAGGTAACACCTATCGTAATTAAGTAACTGTATGTACTGCTGTAAATAGGGTAGGTAAGGGTAGATATGAGTTGAATGATAGTAGGATAGTAGTGATAATAACTATATTAAGGTGAAAACATTAGGAGGAATATAAGCATGGTATATTAATAAACAGTGGATATCATAATAAGTATAAATAAGGCTATAAGGTATGTAATAATCATAGGAGTGAACAGGTAATAACAGGTAATAAACAAAAGGCATACTAGAAGTCTCTACCCCTCATAGGAAACACCTAACTAAGATACTATATAACTAGCTAGAAGATATATAAAATAGGGTATAATTAAAATATAATCTGAGATTATATGTATATATTGTATAATTAAATGGAAAGACAAGTCAGTTTAATTGAACATCAAAACAATATCTTGACTTAAGTATTTTATATACTCTTGCAATGTTTATAGGCAATCAAGTGTGTACTCGTTTAAAGTCAAGGTGATAAAATAACAAGGTATTGTGTATAAAGCTTAATAGGGGCAATGACAAATAAATTACAAAAGGCCGAAACATTATATGTCACTCTATGTACTCGTTTTCCTGTTTGCTAAGTGAAGGTTAAATAACTATAATCTCTAGATAGGATGAGATATATACTAGGTACTAAATAAGTAAGAGGAATATGATGATAAGTAATAAAGGCGACAGTGATGTTAAAAAAAATATAAATTAATATACTAAGGGACTCAACCTATAGGTAAGTACTACTACACCATCTACTACATACCGGATACATTATAATGATCAAACTAACAATAAGATAGCGAATATATAGTAAGTAGTCATAGCTCTAAGTATATATAATATGTAATATATAATATAGCCTATTACTATAAGTATACTCGGACTATCTATACTAATTACATTAATTAGTAAATATACAGCTAGTGGCGGCCTGATACTTGATAGCATAGGCCTCCAGCCACCTCTCTACAATGACCAGGACAATAGCCAGGGCTGACTAGACAATATTGAAAATTTTGTCAAAGCTAAGGTGATCTGAATTTTCTCTTTAATAACGTTTACAGCTACATAAAATAAGAGATAAAGTCATTATAAGAATAAAATAACAAGAGGGAAGTCCTATTTTCCATACTGCAAATTGTGCGTACGATATATATTATTTTCAATTAAAATTCCATTATAAATAAATATTATGGCTCTAAGAAAGAAAGTTTAAGTAGTCGAATGAATATGGGATAGTCAGTAAAAATAAGGGACATATATACATGACAGATGAATTTAGTAGTAGATTGACAAAAGTCCCTGAGCCATAAAGAGTGCCTGAGCCATAAGGTAGAAAATTCATAATACTCCAAACCAGAGATACCAGGACAAATATAATCATTGCACTCATTAGCACAAAAAAAAACTCCTTTGGTCGAAATTTGAGTTTAGAAACAGTAAGAGGGAATATAATAGGGCTAGCTATCAAAGCGCTCAAACACCTCAGTTTCGGTTAAGAATAAGGGACGAGGTCTAAAGGAGGAGAGGTGATGTTCAATAATGTGGAAATTATAGAGAAGACCGCAAAGGTTGCAGATATTAATGAAGAAAGAAGACCATGCATCAGAACAGGCCTGCAGTTCCGTGACATAACCAACCCCACCACCGGAGGCTATCAAATCCTAAATGGTGATGGGGGAGAGGTGGATGCAGACTACCGTTTGAAGCCTCCCCTCTACTCCGAGGCTAGTACTGTCGCTGACATTTTTAAATAATTTTTAAAAAGTAGAGTTGTAATAATAACTGTTTATAGTGGAACAATAAAAGAGTTTACTCACGTGTAGGGAGGATTTTTAGGAAAATGCGAATAGGGTGGACCATTATGCACTGTAGTGCAATGGGATGTACCCAAACATTCCATACATGCCCACTAGGGGGACTAATCTCATCGCTTCATGTGCCCTCCTGCCTTCTCCACTTGGTGGGTGTGTGTGATTGCACGTATGTGTGTGTATTTGAGTACTCACGAGTGTGTGTGTGTATGAGTGAGAGAGAGAGAGAAAGAGAGCGAGCGTGGGTGTGTGTTGTTTTGATATAAGTTGTTGGTGAGAATTATTTTAGCAATCGTATTTCCCCTCCTAAATAGTCGCTAAAGTACAAAATTTGCATACACTGAAAATAAGCTCCCTTCACTTACAGCTGTAACTCACTCACACTGTATACCATACGCACATAGAAAGATATATGATTTCTTGCAGTTTTTAAGTTATATTTAATTTGTTTAATCTTTTGTTGTAATTTTTTACATTTTACTTCTTAAAAAGTTGAATTTTAATTTTTAAATATTCAAATTTTTATTAATTTTTTATTATTTAGCAATACTTTTTAAACTTTTTCCAGATTATTAATTTGTTTAATGAATTAAATTATTTGAAATAAGCATCATTATATATCTATTATCTTTTATTTATTCTTATATTTATTATTATTAATTATATTATTATATTTCATGATATATCGTGACGATTTTATTAAAAACTAGTAGAAATTTGAAAATAATAAACATTTTATATGCATAGATGCAAACTATTAGCGTATGTTACAGTATATTTGGGAGTTATATATATATATTATATATATAATATATATATATATATATTATATATATATATTAATTATATATATAATAATATATATATATATATATATAGTATATATTGTGTGTGTGTGTGTGGGTGTTGTGTGTGGTGTGTGTGGTTACGTGGTGTCTGAAGAGAGAGGAGAGACAAGAGAGACGGAGAAGAGCAGACGAAGAGCGATAGGAATGATGTCTCGATGTGTACTGGCCGTATATGTCTGACTAAAGATAGAAGATAGCATATCAGTTCGCTTTAAACCCATTAAATATATATGACATTTATCGCTGAGCATACAAGAAAGACAATTGTACCTGAATATCAAAGTCATTAAAATTCTTTTACACTCCATCATATTAAAGCACCAATAATAAAAAATACCTGATGCTTACTTGATATCCATCAACCAGACGATTTTACATGTCAGTTTAATGTCTGCCTTTGAAGTTAAATTAATTGAGATGCACTTAATAATTTCAAAGTATTAATCTTAATTCTGTTTAAAAATTGCTTCACTTATGTGTTGATCGAACTCTGAGATGTCCGGAGGTTTATGACGACCATCAGGAACTATAATATAATTACTTCTTTCCTTACTTTTTACCTGACAATAGCATTACTAAATTAAATGGGAAAATTAGAAATATATTTTATTGAAAAAAAAAGTAAATAGTAAAATTATTATACTTATATTTTATATTATTATTTATAATATATAATTCTTATTATTATTATTATTATTATTATTATTCATGATACAAATGGGACATTTTTATTAAAACGGGTAGGCAATTGAAGTAATAAGCAATTTTATATGAGATCGTTACTTTACATTTCGCGTGCAGATATACATGTTCCCGTAGTTGGGGATATATGTATAATATATACATATACTATTATATTTATATATATTATATGATATATTATATAATATATTTGTATATATATAATTATATTAGATATTTAATATGTATAATATTATTATAAGATTTATTATAATAATATTATATATATATATTATAAATTTATATAGGAAGACTATATAAGCTTCATCCAATAGGTTAGCAGATTTCTGTCCATTTGCCTAGTTAAAATACCAAGTCCATAGAGTATTATGTATATAAACTTATTTTGTTTTCCTAAGAGATAAAGTTTCTATTACCCAAGAGTTTTTTTCTCATTTTCCTCCGTCTTACAAGAAAGTGTCGTGATTTGCGAGTTCTATACTTACTTGCCTAATAGCTCTAAAATGAGTGAGGCTCTGTCATTCCTTTTAATTGTTAAATAAACGAATATCTGTCTTGTATAATAAACCAATTTCTTAGATCTCCCTGATAGGGAGGATAGTACAAGTTCATTTTAGATACTTTATCATAGTAGATTCCTTTGAGATATGTGAAGGTCTATGGTTATTTCTTGTAAATTCATTTTTTTTCCTTTGCCTTATATGTTGAGGGACATAAAATAATGTTTTATATCTATGTTCTTAATATATATATTATATATTATATATATATATAAGATATATATATATATATATAATTATATATATTTATATATTATGATTATTTCGACCGTGTCGAGCATGGGACGCAGTGGTAAACCAGAGGGAGGCAAAAGCAGAAGAGCAAAGAAGAGACGAGATTGGAAAGATAAGGAGATCTAAAAATGATGTAGTGGAGAGGAACGAAAATAATCGGAAGGTCCTTTCACGAAGTTTGACGATATTATTCACGGAGAGTTATAGTTTTTGCTTTAGTAGCTCTTAACTACTTAATATAAAAAAAAAACTTTACAATTCTGTTACTATCTCCATGTAACTTTATACATTTAAATTTTTTTGAAATCTTGGTTTTCTTAAGATTATTAACTTCATGTACTTTTGGAAATTTTTAAATAATTAACTTCAAATAATAATATAAAAAAAGAATTTAAAAATAACGTGAAGAAGGTGAGTAGCGTTTCTCGAAGGATTCGAGTCAATGAAGAAAATTGTAAATTATATCCCCAAGTAGCAAAGGCTGAAACCCGCTGATCACTATTTATCATCGTTTTCGTGAATTTCGGTGTATTGTAAGCTTCATTACCCACCCAACACCACTTGCAGCCATGCAGGGAAATCGGTTAAAGTTTAAAAATAAATAATTATACTAATATATTAGTATATATATAATATATAATATATATAAATATATATAATATATATATAATTATTACTATATATTATATATATGATTTAAAATTAAATTATATATATAAGGACATTCAACTTCTTTCGTTGGTTGTCCTGTTTCTCCTGATGGTACCTTCGATGCCTTTTATTGCGAGACAATTTACTTTTATGGTAAATAGTTATAATAATATTTATATTAATTATATTACTACTATATATATATATAATATATAATATATATTAGTATAATACATAGTATATAAATATATATATATAATTTATAGTTACCATAAAGAAATTTTCTTACCGCTATAAATGACAGTCAGAAGTGAAAAATTTGTAAGAGCTGGCAAACACGACACGCAAAGAAAGCGATCTTCGTCTATCAAAATTGTGCTATATATCTATATATATATATATATATATATAGAATATATATAGTATATTAATTATTATATATTATAATATAATATATACATATAATATTTATTATATATTATATATATCGATACTCTAATATAATATATATATATATTATTTATATATATAAATATTTATTATATTAATAATATATTATATAATATAAATAAATATTATATATATATAAGATAATATATATATATATATTATATTATATATATATATAAATTATATATTTATATAATATATAGAATTTATGTGGCATGACCCACCACGTCCCAAAAGGAAGCAAGGGCCACGATCGATTAGTTGGAAAGCCTCTCTATAGGAGTCCTTGTATTATATTAATATAGATATATATATATTATAAATATATATATATTAAGTTATATATAATATAATATATCTTTATATATATATTTATATATTATATATTTAGATACTAAGTATAATATATATATATATATAGTTATGTATATAACCTTTGTATTTATTATATCATAATATATATAATATAAATATATTATTATAATTTATAGAATATATATATAATTATAATTAATATACTATAATATTATATCTATTATATTATATCAGAGACGACTCCTGCACTCGTGCTACTTGTGCTCAGCACGAGGTTGACATTATAGAAACGATCTTTTTTTTGCAAATTTCATAAATGATAATATTTTTTCTTATTTTTTTGCGTAAATTGTTCAAAAACACGAGTTTACTACGTAAAAAATTATAAAGACGATGCCCGGATTAAAACGAAAGAGGTTCGAATGTGGAATAGCCGCTATTAAGTAACGCTTTTAACACATAAAAATAGAACTAATCCGTGCCAACAGCATGGCGATATCTAATTTGTGAGGATTTTATTAGGAAAGAATCTTGTTTATAAAACTGTTGTGATAATTATATATCGTAATACATACATAAAAAATAATATTTATAACAAAAATATTTAATAACAATTAATAGTAATATTTACAAATACCTATAAAAAATTATTAGAAAATGAACAAGAAGTTCAATTTAGATTTTTACAATAGAAAACGTGTCGATATAAGAAATTTTTTAATAGTACTCAAATTTTTATTATTATACATATTATATATATAATATATTATATATATATATAACTATATATATATATATATTTATATATATATGAGACGAAGAGGAGATAAGAGAGAGGAGCACAGTACTAGTAAAAAGTTACTAGAAGTCCACCCGCCCCCCACTTTGGGGGATATATTCTTTTTTGTAAAATTTTAAAGTTAAATATTTTTAATATCTATTTAATGTTAAAATTTAAATGTTAAATATTTTAAATATTATGATTTAATGCTAAATTTATAATAATATATTATATATAATATAATTGACGTACTATATATATATTATATTTATATATTATATTATATACTATATAATATTATATATATTATCTATATATATAAATTATATATCTATATCAATGAACTATTTTAATTATTAATGTAGAAATTTTCAACAATAAGACTTTGACAGAAAACCTTTTGTCGTAATTGTATTTAAATTACCTTCATTTGCCACTTGTGGCCAGTTTTGTCCTTTGGTTTTTTGAGACTGATTCAGCGAGTGGCTCTAGTTGCGATTCGTGATCAGGAAATTGTGATGCATATATTTCGCTATTCTTTTTAACAATTGTAGCAATATTTAATAATATCATGTTATATTCAAACTTTAAAACTTTATAATGAAAGTATTTCTAAACATTTAAGATATTTCCAGTCCTGTAAATATTCTGTAATAACTAATTCCGAAAAGAGTCTCCATAAAAGTTAAAGTATCCCCTAACATTGGGGCTACGCCCCCTTGGAATATCACAATATTGATTCATTATAAATACAATAGCATAAAAGTCCCCACATCTGGGACCCCTGGACCATACCTGTAACCAACCAAATGGTTAGGGCTGGAGACCACCCCCACTACTCATTCTCTTTCGTAACAACACTTTCACAGATCTCTCCTCTTCATGTCAACACCATCTATCTGTACCAGACTTTCGAGCCAAAAATCCACATTCTATATTCACACTATAGGATATACCCCTTATAATATAATATTAAATATATATTTAGATATTATATATATATTTTATTAGTATATATATATATATAATATTTTATACTATTATATATATAAGACTATATATATATAATTAACTTCTTCCTTCCCAAAAATTGAGAAAATGAAACGGATACAAGAAAAAAAAGGCTTACATTACGGCGGTTATCAGGTATTTATGCACAACTAATGCTAATGACTCGAATTATAGGATTGTATTTCACAAAGTCTACATCGATTAAAGCTGTTAGCTTTTTCCCGTTTTAAGTTAAAAAAAAATGTAGCCCGGGGCCTACAGCCCGCCAACAAAAATAGGCCATCAATTTTGGGAAGAAAATGATATATGAAGGTGTTCCTTCTTACTCCTCATTGCCCAGGTGTTCCAAGGGTATCGGAGGTGGTTGATATTTCATTGATCCAAACACTCTACCTGTCATTGTGAATTGCATTGACCTCCTTTAATAGAAAGGTCAAGTTTTGACCCTGTGACATTCGATTTTTTCGATCATTCAAATTATACATATTTCACTCACAGTTGTCTAAGGAATAAAATTTAATCAATATTATCAGAAAAACATCTAAGAATTGAATAGTATATTTTAAATTGTTAATTAGCTTTAATTAAAAATTACAATTATTATGTAATTCTCTATGAGATAAAAAATATCGGGTTAACAACATGTGATTGTTGACCTAAAGTTGTTGTAAAACTTCTAACTATTTTGTTACTAATCTTATTGTTCGTTCAACAATTTATTTATTATATATATAGTTAAGTTGCTATCTTTTGATATAATTTATATTTAACGCTAATAATAAATTGAGATTTATTTATTAATTCTAATCGTCAACGCTCGCATTTTCTCGTGGACTTAAATCGATGAGCGTACTGAGTTGAGCCTATCTTAATTACTTGCACTGTCGACCGGTTCCGTACCACACTTATTTATACCCGAACTCATAGAAGTCTACGAGTTCATTATAAATGCAGTGTACGTGTTATATTTTTTGATCGAGTTGCTTCTCAAAGTGAGCTTCCCCCTTGTCAATTTAGAGGGTTTCCGCGCCATTTGGGGAGGCGTCGTCCGATGTTTAAGTCAGGGCTGTTGAATCTTTTTTTTTATTCACAGCGGAAAATTGAAACTTTCCTTCCGTTAAACAGTGATTAGGACATTTGTGTAAATATTCATTTAGTACGCCTTCTGGACTTCAGGAATCCCCATTTAATGACTTACATGTCACACCTTCGCTCCACCTATGTTCAGATATTAGTAAAAAAAGTTTTCAGTTTTTGATTTGTTCATATGTCATTTTTGATAAGCTTTAACGTTATATATCGAATCAGTCTCTTCTGATTGAGTTGTTCTATTTGGAATGACTCAATTTTTGATAGTGGACACACGAGTCGATATATAATGTTGGTACTTTTTATGAATATTTCACAGTCTTGGGGATTAACTCCGATTACGCCTACGTTATTTGTTAACAAAGGTTTATTATCACCGGACTCAATTCTCGTGCAAATCACCTCCAAGTCGCACTATTTTATTCACCGTCTTATTTTTTATTTTTTGTTTATTTTCAATGAATAATCTTCAATCTATCTTTTATATCTCTTCCTTAAATCGTTTTTATTAATATTTACCAAACACATGCCCTTGCAACGATGTATACTGCCTTTTTGTTTATTTTTTATTACATGCAAACAATAAATCACACTCAAAAGTAAGCAAAAACGCTAAAAGGGAAAAATTGAAAGGATAAACATTTAACATATTCAAATTTAAGGGGCAATTTTATGAAAATTTCAAATTTTAAAATTTGTTTAAAAAATAATGTATAGAGAAAATTTCTCAGTCATAGTGAAATTGAAAATTTCATCAAAATAAGTGGGTCAGAAAATTACTGCCTCAGTCGCCAAAAATGGAATCATTTTTACATTAATTTTAAACTGACGATATCAATTGGCAACGAGTATAAAAAATAGAAAGTAGAAATTGATAACTAAAACAAAATCTATACTTGTCATTTTATACTGTGAATGAATTTTCTGAAGATGTCTCGAGCGATTCCCTATCATAAAACTATTTAGTATACCCCCTTTAAATTTATAAATGGAAATCACTTTATATATTTTGTTAATTAATATATAATAAATCTACTAAATTTCTATGTGGAATATCTAAAAAATCACTTTTATAGTTGATCATGTGGTTCAGATTTGCCTCATAAATGAGGAACAAAAATCAAAAATGCAAATTTTCGATTGTATTATTAAAAATATTCAAATTAATATTTATAAAGCATAATCATACTATTTATGGTTTATATCATCATATGGATGTATCATAAACATAATTTAGTATAAATCTATACTTTTTTTGTGAGTATAAAAGGTAATTAGCAAGTTAGCGGTTACGAATGTTGTCTGTTACTTTACGCCGCGGATTCGGAGGATAATCTGATACGTCTGTGGGTTGTAGTATCTTAGTTTCCCGATTGGTTGTGGAGCAAGTTAATAACCCCTAGACAGAGGCTTCACACCCTGTCTTAGTAATAATTTGTTTCCAGAAGTATACATTTGCTTATTCCGTTTCTTATGTAATTTCCCTGTTTTAACAGACCGAGAACATTAGGAACCTAAAGTAAGCTTATTACATGGAAATTTGTTGTCTTTCTTCTAGAATGCTTGCATTTCTAGAGATTGACGTTTCCTACAAATAATAATTATTGGTATTCTTACCATAATAAGATATTATTTTTATAGATTATTATTAATTATTATTCAACTAAATTTTCATTTATATTATTTATTAGCATTGTTTTTTATTTTTTAATTTTTATAGTTGCAGCTTATATTAACCTTATTATATACTTTCACTTATAAATCTCAGGTAATAGTACAACTTCTTAAAATTTATATTTATATATTAAATTATATTAGCTATTGCTCTCATAGGTACAATATAGGACATCTTGTGTATGTGTTTTTATCGAGTATCACGAAAATATTGTTATATATTGTCATCTCTTCGGCAACTTGACTAGAGTTTTTTCAGTCTGGTCCAAGCTTTCGACAGATGATAAAATTATACTACCATGTCTCAGGATAAACAGTGGATACACAGGTTCGGAAGGTCAGAAATAACTTCGTAATGAATCTTTATAATTCATATTAAGCGAAGCTTCATAGAAATAAGTACACCAAAAAGTTTGCAATATCAGGATTTTCTTTCACAATTAAATTTAATATACGACACAAACTATTTCGTCCACCAAATTCAATCATATAAAACTCTTTTTATGGGCATTCGGTTTATATAGGCAGTAAACTATAGAATCAATAATTATTTTCATTCATTGATATATATCATTATCAATTTTGGTCCAACGAGGTCCACGAGTAAATATATATACAATTTATATTCACTATTCATGTCTCCTTCAAACTGATCACAGCAACGTGTACCGCCACCAGAGATTAGTTTGGATGGAATAAATGTAGATTGGTGATCTGCGTCTTCAGTTAGGCCCAGCTACCTGGGACCTGGCGGTCACTAACCCCACAAATTTCATAGCATGAGTTTCGATATGTAAAGTATACATATACGATGCAAAGTTATATAATAAAGCAGTTAGATGAAAATTAATCACTTTGCGTAGTCAGTATTTCTCCGCGATATGAGTTAGTTTCCTTCCATTCATATATTATTAACGTCAGAAGTCCGTATAAGATTAAAATAATTTAATACTTATTTCATATAGACAATTTAAAAGTCTTTTACGGCAATAATATGAAGGTCAAACTAATTTAATATTCCGAAATACAATTCAATAGGGTCGTCATTGACAGAATTCAATGATTTTCGATATATATAAATATTTTCTCTTAATATTAATATATATTTATATATATAAAATATAGTAGGGATATAAATATAATTAGATATATTATTATATAGATATAATATTATATATATATATATATATATATATAGCTATATATCTATATATATATTATATATATTATTAATATATGATAACTTGTATATAAAGTGCAGTATGTACTGTATAAGCTATAGTTTTATTATTTCTTGTAGCACGAATGAGAGCTTTAGCGCTTATTATACAGAATTTGTTATTACATCAAGAATATGCGCTTACTATTATATAATATTATATATATATATATAATATATAGTATATATATATATATATATTATTATATACTATATATATATACTATATTCTTCAAAATAGTCAAAATCCTAAAACTCATATCTTTTCATATTTAGTTCACATCCGCATTCCCCTATGTGTGCATCGCATAAAATGAGGGCACCGCACCAGCACCGCACCGCACCGAACAGCACCGCACCGCATGCTTTAATATTGACCAGGTTATATTATATTATATTATATATATATATATATAAAATACTATATAATATATAGTATAGATATATATATATATAAATATATAGTATGACTTTTCTTTCTTTGTTTGGTTTGTTTGGTTTGTTTAGTTTTATTTTATTCAGTTTATGATAGTGTCATAATGAAGAGCGCTACAAAAAGTTTATATTGAAAAATCATTATATCATAGATTAAAATTTTTATCATTTTTTGCTAGAATGTGAAAACGTTCCGGGAAATTTAACGAAATTAGATAGGCAAAAAATTGTGTGTTACATATTGAAAGCTCCCTTCTATTTCCACTTATAATATATAATATAATATATATATTATATATTATATAATATAAAATTAATATATATATTAATACTCTATATGAATAATTATACTAGTATATATATATAGTATATATATATATATATATATATATATAATCATATAATTATATAATAATATATATATTAGTGATGGACGATTAATCGTCATCGTCATCGTCATCGGCAAAAAATCGGCATATTTTTTTTTACACTCGTCATCTCAATCGTATCGGCAAAATTTCGCTCGATATTTTGGCCGATTAATTTGAACAAATACTTAGAATATTGAAAAAATTAAAATCATAAATATAATATATAATAATAATAATAATAATAATAATAATATCAATAAAAATATAAATTTTATATATATATTATATAGATATATAATAATATATATAATTAATATCATATATATTATATATATAATATAATTATATAATTCTATATATATATACATATACGTATAAGCATTCAAAATGATATTACATACCATTTTGATTTGGTATGTATGAAACATGCCAGTTGCCCTTAATGTTCGCCTTTCTTTATCGTTCATATCCACACTAACCTCCAGACACATTATATATACACTCTGTATATCATCATCATCTCGACGACCCACTCTTACAGGCATCCCATCAACCTTTTTCTCCAACCTCTTGGACGAAAAATTGCCCCACTCGTATGTCCGCGTGTCGTAGAGGCGACCAAGGCGGTGGTAGTTAGGTTGGCTGCTACTACCACTTATCTTTGGCAGGAAATGCTATTGCATGCACGAGAAAGCGTCGTGGCGCAAGGTACCGCCCTTATCCTTCGGCGACAAATATAATAATCGTATCATGTATATGAAATGTGCAGCGGAATTAAATGTTGAGGAGATGAGGAGAGAGGTGTGGATGTATTTAGAAAGGAAAATTTGATTTTCTCGCTTGTGACTGAAACAAAGATGAAGGAACGTGTGGAAAGAGGGGTTGGTGTATATGTAGTTTGTGTTCTGTGGAAAAGAATGAAGAGGGGGATAGGAGGGATTTGCATTTCTGATGAGGAAGTTGTGTAGGAGCTCATGGCTAGATTTGTTGTGTGTCGTGAGGACGTATAAGTCTAAAGGTTATTAAATTAATTTGAAGAAATCAAAATTAAAAGAAAAATTGCGACATATGGTCCAGCTGAGGGTAATGTTGAAAGACGTACGATTTTTCTGAGCGATAATCTGAATGAGTTTGGGAAGAGGGTATGGAGATCGTTTCATTGCCCGAATTCTGCCCTTCAAGATTTTTTTTACAGTTGTCACCATCACTTACGGGCAGACCCTATTCAAGGAGGGGTGTATTACCCTCAAAAGTGCACCCTCTAGCCCAAATACTCACTATGAGCACAGCCAGGCTTATAAAGTAGAGGATTAAATTCCAGAGGAACAGACAGAATGAACGAGAATCCAAAAGAAGTGGGAAAGAAGGAAGCCCACAGCAACTAGGCTGGAGTAACCAATGTCAACACAATACTCGTGTGAAGATACAGCACCTTATGTGCTACGAGGGCGTCTTAAAAGGTGGTGGCTACGCGCGCGAGTGATAAAGTCAATCGAGCACTTCCGCTGCGCGTAAAGCTATAGGATGGAGATGAACACCAAACAATCGCCTCTTGCAAAGATAGAGGTCAACGGAACTATATATGCAGGAAGTTAATAGGCCTTTTTGCCGATTACTGACCCCTGTCAAAACCCGGGTGAACCAGAGCACCCCCCCCCTCAGATATGACGGCAGTAACTCCATCACAGGGCGATGAGACCGCTGGTATAGCGGACAACGAGAAAAGGTAGAATTCTCACTTTTAAACAGGAACTTCCAGTTCTTTGAGGCCGCCCTCGCAACCATTGTGATGTGAGTTTCCAGACATTTTTTTTCATGTTAAGCCAAGGATGTTTATATTGCAACAGGAGAGACTACAGAACCGTCGAAAAGACAGGAAGTTAGAAGGTATTATTGGAGAAGGAGACTTTGTTAAAGTTGGGGTTAAAAACTAATTTACAAAGTCGTTTTTATCCATCAAGAGATAAAAGCGGAAGTATGAAGATGAGAGGCATTCAGAGTAAATGGGAGTAGAATGATATGAGTTAAAATGAAGGTCGAGTCATCGGAATACGAGTGTATAGAGTTAGGTCAGTGAGCAAGATCATTAATGAAAGTAGGAATTAAGTAGGAGATAGACAGAACCCTGAGGGAACACCATTATTGACAGAAAAGAAGGAGTCGCACCAGATCAACAAACAGCTGTTAAGTATCTTTAGAAAGCTAATATAAGAAAGCAAATAGAAGGAGGAACCAAAGGAGGGGAGCTAGAGCAGTGACGCGTGCCAATACTCGGTCAAATGCTTATGAATAGTGTTCAGCACCACCACCCCCAAAAATCTCCCAGATTAGTTCCATAAGAGCGAAAAACATAAAATCGGTTTGATGGAATGATATCGCCAGTAGACTGTTGCAGCGAGAGCCATACTGGTGATCGGAGTTAAATAAAGATTCAAAATATTGGAGAGGTTCTCAAAGATCTTAGATGAATCAGTGAGAGCTACAGGCGATAGGTTAGAAGGATCCAGAGGGCTCCTTGCGATAGGTTTGGACAATGGAGAGTTTCCATACTGAGGGATGGAAAGTGCTGTATATGAACATGAGGAATATAGTGGAGCTAGGGGCCGAAGAATTAAGCCCTTTCAGTTGGAGAGATTACAACAGAATTGAATCGTTCAAATAGAGGAAAGAAAGCAGATTGCAGAATTGCTGAAATAAGAAGACTCTGTCGAGTAGGAGAACAAGGGGTAGCGCACTTTCCTTTGATGAAAGCCAGCTTTGCTCGTCGAAGCGTATCCTGCAACGATTTCTACCTGAATGAAAATTAGCAGAGTGATAGGAGAACGAGACTTTTTCCACACATCGATAGGCACTTCTCTGCCTACTGGCATCGAGAACGAAGCGCGAATCGAACCAGGATTTAGAAAAGAAAGATTTCGTTTAGAAGGAAATGAATGAGTGAAAGAAAGCATGAAAGAAAGAAATGAGCTGCTCATGCCCCATCAACGATACAGCTCCCTCCTTATCTTTAAATCTTAATACATCCATCATTACTTACTGAGGTAGCCAAATTTGCTATCATCTGCAAACTGGAAACCTTACATTTAAGTCCCTGGTCTACATCATTTATATATCGATAATACAGAGCCACTTGACCAAATAGGATCGATATGACTCCAATGTTTCACTCATTTAAATTAAATAACAAACTAATTTACATTGATTAACTATTATTAACAATTTTATCATTTATTATTATTATTATTATTATTTTTATTATTATATTTTTATATTATATGTGTCATTGTTTAATATATTAGTATTATATTATTTATTATTATTTTAATTAATATTATATATTATATTTTATTATTAATTTTATTATTATGAAAATTAAGGAATCAAAAATTTGATCGCTAAATAATTCGGGAGGTCTGAATCATCTTGAAGTACGTCTCTTCAGCCTTATATATATTATATAAATATATAATTATATATATATATAATAATTTTTATAATTATAGATTTAATATATATAATTTTATAATATATTATTATAATAAAATATTATAATAAGAGAGAGAAGAGAAAATTAAAAAAGTTTTTTTCATTATCGTCATGTCTGTGCCATTCTCTCGTAATCCGTGAAATTATGCTCTAACTCGTCCATCGTCATCGGTCATCGGCACAAATTTCCATAATCGTGCATCACAATATATTATATAGATATATTTATATATATATATATATATATATATATATATCATATATATAATATATTATATATATTATATATATATATTATAATAGATATATATATATATAATATATATATTAATATATATTATATATATATAACTTAGATATATAAATATATTATATAATATATATATCAGAGGCGAGCTCCTGGCCGCTGACTCGTTCTCGCCGACACGCTGTGAATGTAAGAACGATTAGTTTTGCGAACTTTTACAAGTTCGAGTCATTTTCTTCTTTTTTGCGAAGATTGAGACAAATAAATGATGTACATAATAATAATAACAAGAATTATAATAATAATTTTAAACTAAAAAGGAATGAAGAATAGCCGCTGTTAAATACGTTTTCTAACACATTCAAAATAGGGACTAATCATGCCAGAGCAATGGGCGGGAATCGTTATGTGTGAATTAAGTATAAACATGTTAATAAATACTATGTTATAAAGATATGTCTTAAGTACCGTATACATAATAATTATTCGTATACAAAAGTTAACAAAACAGAGAAAATATTAAAATTATAAAATAATTATAAAAAATGGAAAGAAAAAATGTTGACTGAAATATTTTAAATTAATTAAATATAAGGATAGAAACGAAAAAAAAAAAAATAATCTGAAGATTTAATTATATAATATATATATCATCATATTTTATTATTATATTATTATATAATAATATAATATATATATAGTATATAGTTTATAATAAAGTAAAGAAATAATATATATATTATATATATATATTATATTTGATACTATATATATATATATATATAATTATATATAATTTATATATATATATATATAAATTAATATATATACTAATATATATATATATCAGTGTGGGCGAGATCGAATCGCGGATCCCGATTTCGAATCCGGTTCGAGTCGCGATCGGATTCGGATTCGGAATTCGACATCGAGCGTGCTGGATTCCGAATATCGGATTCGGATTCGAGAATCCACAACACACGGAATTCGGATCGGATTCGAATCCAAGGTGTGGATCCGGTTCGGACTCGGTTCGAGCATTTTTACCATATACATACGGATCGGATTCAGAGCTCGATTGCGAATCCGGATTCGAATCCGAGTCTATCTCTTGTTTCTACAGGATTTCCAAAAAAATCTCAAAAATAATCAAAAAAACAAACTTAGAATAAAATTTGATCACTATTTAGGAGCCAACCAACCAAAGGAGTGCTGTAGGAGCCAATCAATGATATTCTATTATATTTGGCTACATCATAACACCATGAGAATAGTTACTCCTAACTTGGAAAAAAAACCTTTATTATGAGAACATATGTTAATAAGGAACAGGGTCCAATATGGCTCGTACTAACGCCAATTTACCCCCTAAAAATGGACATAAAATTACGGATTTCCAGACCGATTTGAACCTATAAAATCCAGAACTGTAGGGCTAGATTTTGTGCCCTCTAAAAACGTTGTTTTTTGGTGTTTTATCTGCGTCTTAGTAATTCTTCAGATACTCTCAGTTTTTCCACCCAGTGATTTTTACTTTTTCGCCATCCATCTCTCCCGAATCTTTTTTCGAATGACTTCAAACTGAGGTACTGCATATATGGACCGATTGACACTGCAAAAGTCAACGACAGTACTTTTCGATTTTTTGAGTTTTGTGTCAGCGTTGTCCAATTTTAAACCACTTTTTTTGGATCTTAACATGAAATAATACAGGCGAAATTTTTTCTGGTTAGGCAGAGCATGGATGATTTTAGGATATAGATCCAGGAGAGTGCACATGTTTACTTACATAATTTCTTGTACACATAATTTTTGGATTGTCTTGAACAATTTAAAAAACAAATAATTTTGGAAAGTTTAAAAAATTCCTTATTGAAGTATACAAAAACAACTTACAAGTATAAATAGCATCTCCCCGTTTATACAGCCCTAAAATTTGATTTGATACGCGGATGAGCGTAGAAAATTAATATAATCAAGTTGTCTCAACTTTCCGAAATTCAAACGTTTAAAAGATATTAGATGCATGATTTTCTAACCTGTCGATCAATCAAATTTATCAGAGGCTTGTATAGTCGGACGAGATGCATTTAATTAGATAATGTTTTTGTAGATACTCAAAAGAATTTTTTTTTAACTATCAAATTTTTTTTTTTGAAATTTGTGCCCAACAATCAGAAAATAATACATCATACAAAAAATATACCAAGGTGTATTAAAATACAACAAAATACACATAAAAATTTTACCACTTCGCGGTCGAACACGAGAAAGAATTATCCCCAACTTTTTCATTTTAAATCCCCAAAATGGGTTTTGAAATTGGACAACGCTGACACAAAACTCAAAAAATCGAAAAGTATTTCGTGACTTTTGTAGATAAAGGACCCATCTATGCAATATTTCAAGTTTGAAGTCATATCGAAAAAATTCTGGGGTTGATTCGAAAATGTTTCACCAAACATGGTTTGAAAAAATTGAAATCGTTGAAAGATGACTACAGACCACACGAAAAACACCAGAAAACAACGTATTTAGAGGGCACAAATATCTACAGTTTTGGTGTTTATAGGGTAAAAATTGGCTGATAATTCGAATTTTATGTCCTTTTAAGGGGGGGGGTGAAAATTGACAATCTCGTAACCCCCGCCTCCCCTTATAAAAAAAATTAATTTAATTTTTAATAGAATGTTGCAATGTTAATTATGAAATAGTTTGAACCTAATTTAGTTATTACCTTTTAAAAAATTATAAAAGGCAAGCTTAAGATTAAAATTCAATTTATAGCAGTTAAAGCTTATAGAAATTATTTAATACTTGATATAATATATATTATTATATAATTATTTTAATCTATATATATTAGATTATATATAATATATATATTATATATATATAATTAATATATACTATATATAAATATAAATATATTATTAATATTACTATATATATATATAATTTATTATTAAATAATATATTATATATATATATATAATATATATAGGAAGCATTAATATACATTTTTATGGATAATTAAATGATTAATATTTAAAAATAAAATATATTATAAAACAATGACTGTCAAATACAATATGCAATGATGAGAAATTCACATTAGAAGCAGTGGCAAAAATTCATATTAAAAATCAGAATTCCCTTGGTTTAAGGCAAAATTATCAAGTACATGTGGAAGCAAAATAATCCATAAATTGTACAACAATTTTCTTGCACCTCTCCATAGCCAGCCAGTGTTACCTGTTGATCCTCCATAGGTCTTAGAAGCCAAGTCCTTATCCTGTCAGTAGTACCAAAGAAGAGCCCTCTCTGCTACCTTTGGTGGTGAAATCGCCTGGAGCTGGGAAGTTAGCTATCATCAAAGCACTTTTCGTCGACGGAAAGAAAGGTTCTGTTTCCTTTAAGACTTGGGAGACAACAAGCAGCTTTTAGTTTTTCACTACTCAGTTTCTGTCCTTCAAAGTTTGTCCCAAAGTATCTAGCTCTTTTCTATCCTTCTAAGTGGTAAAAATCTATAAAATGACAGCTATCCCTTGAACTCATCGTTGTTCATGAGTAGCTCATCGTGGAAATGTAATTGTAGATTTGTTACGTGCATGAGAGTAGGTGCTATTTTCAGTTGAACCACGTAATTCCAAAGAAAAAGAAAAGGAAAGGTTTGGGTAGTAGTGGCCAGTGAGATCGGATGGATATAAGGATCCTCTCCAGAAACTCCGCGGAATTTTGGTTGACTGGAATGGTCTGCTGCCGGTGCTTTCAGATGATTGGCATGCGAGGCCTACCAACAATTCGTGTCATATTCCATATCAAGTACCAGTCGCTCGGCGAATTTTGACTTGAGCCGTTCTTTAACACTGTTCGATCTTTTTTTCTCGTCTTTCCGATGCTCCACAAAGTGTGTTTTCATAACCAGTTCTGCCACAAAGGGATTGCACATGTGCTTTTCGAGGTGAGGTTTTGACGATATTTCGAAGGTTATTTGACGATGGGAGAGCATAGTTACAACTAGGCAGTCTACATCATGAGCAGAAGTACTTCACCCGCATCGAACTATCCATAGCCCCTGATGAGAATAGACTACCTTACATGCCCGCCTGAATGCAACTGAAAAGCGCTTTTTCCTCGGGTGGTATCTCCTTCCAAAGGGAAACTGGTTCTCTAATGCGTGCATCTTCCCGTAAACAAAAGGCTCCCC